>LUCH01004007.1:0-29129 GCA_013368495.1 Paragonimus heterotremus | reverse complement strand
GAGAGTTTATGGACAACTGTCTCGGGCATTCATCACTTCTGGTGGTGTTCGTTAAGTGTGTCCGATTTCCCCTTTCCTGTTCAATTTTGTCATGGACGACATTCTGGAGGGTGCCCTTCGCGAACCCAGTGGGCTTGGTGTTTTGCTTCTTCCTGGCGCTAGATTGACCGATCTGGAGTATGCGGACGACATTTTCTTACTTAGCCTGTCTGCCGAAGACATGCAGACCACGCTGGACACGGTGAGTGACCGAGCTGGTTTGTATGGAATGCGCTTTGCACCTTCAAAGTGCAGTGTTGCTTCAAGACTGGAGCACTTTAACTCCTACTTTCTTTATTGCAGGTAATTCGCTTGACACTGTAGACAGTTTCACGTACTTGGGTAGCACCATCTCGTCAGCCTGCAATATTGCTGATGAGATATCAGCGAAGATAGCAAAGGCACGAGTTGCCTTTGCCAGACTGCGTCATCCGTGGCGTCGAAAATACATTCGGTTGTCGCTGACAGGAAGGGTATATCATGCTTGTATACGTTCTGTTTTGCTACATGGTTCGGGAACGTGGCCTGTTTACAAGGAAAATATCAACAAACTTGCTGTGTTTCATCACCATTTTCTCCGCCAATTAGCTCGCAATAAGCGGACTCGTCGCGTGAGCAACACGGTCGTTCACTTGTGCGTATTCTGGAACGCTCGGGATCCTCGATCAGTTGGTCAACTTGTTGCGTTGCACAACCTGTGATGGTTGGGTTACGTATTCCGTATGCCAGATGAGCATTTACCGTACCGGGCATTGTATACTGAGAGCACCAACAGTTAGATGTAACCATGTGGGGGCCAAGCAACAACGTGGTCAAGCAATATAAAAACCCTGAGCAAAGTGGTTAAATGTCGCTTGTCTGGTTGGGGTTCTCGTGACCGCTCAAATCGCCGGTTGGAAACGCTGTCGGAGATGGAAGTGTGTTGCAGTCAATGGCCTACCTGCATCCATACCACTTCAAGTTCTTTTATTAATTTTCAACCTTTTTGTTAAGGTTTCCTTCTAGGATATTCCACGTCACTGTTGAAGTGAGCGGCTACTCGAGCCATAGTACTTTCTGATTAGGTTCTAGACTGCTATGATGGGGATGTGTGATGCGATTATCACAGGTCCTGACCTCCGAATAGGCAAAGAGTAAACAAAGGAACTTACTTGGCAATCACTCGCAAATACCTGCTTTCTCATCTTATCACTCCTTACCTATCGATGTTAATCAACGCTATCGACCAAACGTAGACATCGATGGTCAAGTACCAGAAGTTGGTTCACGTCTTCTATCCTGAGCGGCCAAGTTTTGCAGCTGTAAAGTAACACTCCTCATAGTCGTCTACTCTACGTGACTTCCCAACTTTAGAAAGAGGCATATCTGTTTCCTGAAATATTTCATATAGATGAATACCACACTAGTCTTGGAGATATGAATTTATATTTCCTTACCTACTCTCCTAGCCGTTACTGACGCAACTGCCTAAGTATACAAACCGGTTAACAACCTACGTCACTTCACTGTCCGACATTAAATCCGCGTAATCACAACAATTTTGGAGGAGCACTTTAGATTTTGAAGTAGCTGGCACACAGCATTGTTTGTATTGTTTGTAACTGGTCACAAGATACCTGTTCGTCAACCTAGTCAAAATCGGCCAATCATCCGCTAGGTAGGAGACGGACGTCAGTAGCTAGTCAGTGTCACAGAAAAAACCCCCATCACTTCGTCTTTGACAAACTGAAACAAAAGTGATGAAAGCAGACAGTCTGGACGTAAGCCACCCTAGACAGTTCACCGTAGAGCTTAACTTGGGCCGAAATGTGGGGACAAAGTGTCGATAGTACGTTGATATTTTCGTTCGGTGGACCCTTGCGTTTAAGCGACTCTAAAAGCACGGATCAATTGACCGAATCAGACGCACTTTTATAATCGAATACAACAGAAAGTTGTGGTAGACAGTACATGTGACGCCGCACAGAGTTTGACGAATAGTGAAAACTTGGGCAAAACATTCACGTCCAGCTTGAACTCCTGTTAGTCTTTCCTTGCGGTCTGGCTGCCGAACTGCAATGAATCAACGAAGTATACTGGATACTGTACGTTAGCTACCGCTTTACTGACCTTGTGGTTTTCATCATGAAAGTTCTGTAACTGTTCATCATATCATTATTTCTGTCCTAATGAGTCTATTTTGACAGAATTTCAACGTGAAAATGAGTTGAATACGTTACTGGTTCTGACTGTGTATTCGGAATGTTAAGTTGCTACCGGCACAGTTATTGGCAAACCTACAGAGCACGGCGATTTTGGTTAGAACGACCGGGGTTAAAAACACAGCTATGAAATGAGAAACCTCACACACAACTTAACTGTTCATCTAGGTCTAGTAGGACAGTGCACTGCACTGCCTAAAAATTATGCAACGGTAGTGAAGCAGTATCATACAAAACAGTTGAATTTTGACGCAACACCATGCAGCTCATTCATGCCTCACGACCAGAAGGAGTGATTGATTTCGGAAGACAGTCGAAATCCTTACGTCGCCGTGAAGTTGACAAAAGCAGCATGCGAACGCAAATGAACGACATCTAAGCGTCAGAGGGCGCTCAATGAAATTTCACGGATTCCTTCGGAAGCCAGAGGCTTACTCAATAAACTTATAGTGGTTTCGATTGTGCGGCGTTCAAACGCAATGTGAGTGAACTATTTATTCATTGTCTATTACCAAGTTAGTAACATTTTTAGTGGTAGATTTTTGGCTACTGGTGAGTAGTAGGGGATTTGGTTTATTTCAAATTGAACATCACCCACAATCGATCGCAGCTGTCGCATTTCCATAGAATTTCCAGTCGGCACCTTTCGAACAGCAAAAGCACTAAACTCGAGTTTCGCTCTCATTAGAGGTCGTCAGTAATGCATCTTTGCCACTGCCAGGACCAGAACTTGAGGCAACCGTGTTTACCACTGCGCCATTGACCTCACATTGAGCACGACCGAATTGTCATGTGAACGCTCAACTACCTTCGCTCCTGAGTAATGATCAGGTTACCTGATCGTCTCGAGAGGAGACACAGTTACTGTCTGTTAACTCCAATCGATGACCCTTCGACTAGGACTTCTCTCCAAGTTAAAATCACAGAGATCATTGATTTGTTGAGCGATATTTGATAGGTTTTTCTCTCATCATTTAACTCTAAAAATTGAGGCCTGCTCACTTGAATCCAAGATAAACTGTAGGATTTTGGTGACACCATTTTGAACGTCATAGAAACCTTTGACCTGAATTAAAACACAACCTCAACTGTACATTCTCATTCTCCGATTACAAGTTCTTCCCAGAGGCCCACTGCACCTGTTTAGCTCAGAGTAAGCCGATGATCAATAGCCAAGTGTCCATCCGAAACTAGTGTTATTATAATCAGTATCCTTTAACTTTGTGGCAATTTAATTACTGGTTACAACCTATGAATTTTATACAGACACTGGAAAACCTATGCAACAGGGCATAATGTTCGGAACTGGAGAACCTCCGCCATTCCCTACAATGCCGCCAGTAGGGGTGCCGAACATGTCGTTCCAACCCCAACGGCCTTTCTCGCCGCCTGGATTTCCCTCTCCGATGATCAATCCCTGGGCCTCCGGTGGCTTCTCTAATCCATCCACAGTACCCCCGTTCCCTCCATTCTCGTTTGACAGGGGACAGGGTGGATCAACAGACGTCCAGGCGACTGCCCTAAACTTCTTCAACGTCCCGCCGTTTCCCTCTTTTATGAATGCTGATGGGACCTTCGGTTCAACTTCTCAACCACCAGCTGACGCAAGTGTTCATCATCTTCATGAACAAGTCTCGAACAAACCGGATAATACTGAACAGCGAAACGCCCCGCCGGCATACCATAACCAATCAAACATAAGTGTGCTTCATCCTATGGTCTATTGTGAACCGGCTGGCTGTGCATGCAAATTTGTACCGTGTTTTCAGCCGATCTCATTCTGGACAACTACTCAGCAGAATTCGTCCAGACTACACCCACTCCGCAGGGTACGATTTCTTAACAAGGGTAAAAAGTTTGTACGAAGGTTTATTTCAGCCGAAACCAACTCTCAAAATTCAACAAATCGTGCTCACTCCACCCTTCGTTTACTTGAACAAAACTCCACTCACAAGGACTTAAAATCATCTGCAAAAAGACACGGACATTCGGTTAAAAACCGAACAACTAATGTTGATCTCTCAGTTGAACGACAGGCAAACTATATTTACACTCCGGCACCAGACTTGTACGCAGATGAAACCGTCCCAGGGTGCTCGAAGCCACAGTTTGTGTTAACAGAACAAGAACGTTTTGGCCAACTCCAACCAACCTCAGCTCATCGTGCTTCAGCCAACAAGACGGAAAGAACTACGAAGACGTACGATTCTTGTAGGTGTATGGACCGCGCGAAAACTGGCCCAATTTACGGCCCTGATGCCCTACCTCCGCCTCCATGTCAGTGTTGCAAGTGTGTTGAAATGATGAACAAGGAATATTTGGATAGCTATAAAATCTCTGCCGTCCCCAAAACGTCACACAGTAGATTGGCTGAACAAACAGCGGACCATTTGGAGTCGCATGAACCAGTATTAAGTGACGTCATGTGGTTTCCCACTACAGACCTGAACGCCACTCATACGATTGAGACCTTAGATACCCCAGTTGAACATGTACGCCTGCGGCAGCTGTGGAACCAACGCCTGTCCACGGAAACCAATTCATCTGATTCAATCTTGACAGCATTTGTGAAGGCCGCATCAAAAAAGTTAGATGTTGAATTGGAGCGAATCAGTACTGATGTGAAACCAGTTAGATGAATACCAGGTCAGACCTCATCCAACAAATTCGGATAACTATTCGTGATTAATTGTGGCACAGACAGTATGAAACTAATGAATTGGACAATGAGCCATCTAGTGAGACAAAAATTTCTTTAACCCTTTTAGTTATTATAATTTCTTTTACATTTGAGTTGCTTTTAACGAGTGGATTGTTTTTAAAGAGTAGATTGCGTAATATTTGCTCACTTTCACATATTATACAATGAATGACCCTTCACTATATCTGTCTTGGTGACTTCTCATTACGAGGGGATTTCAGAGAACTCGCTTCAGACATATTTTTGAAGTAAGAGTATATTTGAAAGCACAGTAAGTTTAGTTGTCCCTTGCATCGAAGAACAATGGTTACGAAGACAATCTTAGATGAGGGAATCGTCCTGGGACTAGAAACATCCAGTGGTAAGGTGACAATATTAATGCCATGCAATGTTTGATCAAACGACAATTCATTAGGTCACCCCAACTGACTTACGTTTCTTTGTCATTGCAACGTTAGGTGGCGAGTCACTATTCTATTGAGTACACTCAGTAGGTGCCCCCTGCCTCCCTGGGCCTGTCGTGGCTATCCACACCGCTAAGTGGAAACGGTATCCAAGATAGCAGCGTATCACAGGCAATAATTTGTCTGTATTCATACCGTTTCCAATTCTTCTGCCTAGACCTTTGTCAATTTTTAAACTTTTAATAAACTTTTCTTTTTTGGGATATTCCATTTCGCTATTGAGATGAACGGCGGCTCCGGCCATAATAGGTTTTGGTCAGGCTCAAGATCGTTGTGATTGAACGAAAGCGCAGTTTCAGATTGAACACTGTTCATAATTAAAGGCAGATTTTGCAACCTGAAGGAAGGCGCGAGTTTCATTCACGGATTAAGTGTTTGGCCTCATCCAGACGGAAATTCTTATTCCTGTCCTCCTAGTTGTGAGTCATGTACACTGGTCCACTGCTTCGATCTTACGTCGAGTATGACTAACAGGTAACATCTGAACATTCCGACATGATCACTTGTGAGTAACGCACAAGTTTCCAGGCAATTTCGTGCGGAGAGAGAGGGTGGTCCCTACCGATAATCTTCGATCAAGAATTCTCAATCCGATTGGTGTCTGTGACCACTTTGAGTTTCTTTAGCAGCATTGTTCTCTTGTTAGACAATACCTTTTTTTGCTCGCTTAAAGAGGCCTTTCCTTCGGTCAGGATTTGAATCCAAACCCATACAATAGCGCATAAGCTGTAGCTTGAGTAAATCTAGTGTCTTGAGTTTTCTTTTGAAGGGTATTAGCTGAAACTTCTCGTTGATTGAGAGTAATGAGATGAAGTATAAGCGGTATTCCGTTTCTAAGGTTTTTGTTTTTAGGAAGAGGGGGGAAAGCATTGTAACTGTTTCTGTGTTAGTCGCCTAATCGTCTGCGTTGGTTGGTGTGTGAGTATAAATATAGGGTTGATGTAATGTAATTTGGCAGGAGTTACTGACCTGCAGACCTTCGACCATTGGTAACCTAGGCAAGATTCTGACAGATAGTTATATTCGCTGACATATTATAACGAACATTACCCACTCAGTCTCTGAACACTACCTGTGTACCACGTCATTTTAACGACAAAGGGGATAAGCTCACAAGTTTGTTTCCAGATGACCATGGAATATGTAGCTGGACATGCTGGAGAAGGTACCAAAAATTCCATTCGAGAGATTCGACGTTACTTGTCCTCGATGGGCGGTGGCCTGACAGTCTGTAAAGACTTGTGTTCCTTCAGTGATCCCTAGAATTCACTCACACTGGGGGAAGGTTACTTCATCGTTGTGGAGGGAGTAATTCTCACTAGTTTGATGATAATTTGTATGAGTTTGTTTACCCTGGACGATAAGTTGACTGTTAGTTGAATTTTCTACCTGTCCTAAATTTTTTTGCCGGTGGGTAGAACTTCATCATCCAATCAGTTGTACACTTCCGAATTTCAGGTAGTTGAGGAAACGAGCAAATAGCTGGTGAATAGTAAGAGATATTGGCCATAATAATTTGAGCATCACTCATAACTGATCGCATTTGTCGCATTCCCACAGGCTCCGTAGTCACTCCTTTCCGAAAAGCAGCACCGTATTGCTTTTATCAAAGCTCGTCAGTAATGCATATCTCCGCCGCGGTTGGAACTCAAACGCTAGTCAGGCTTTCATTGACTTGGCATTAAGCACGAATGAATTTTTGGATGTACGCTTGCGTGGCCGCGCGGATGGCTCAATTCAACGCGCGATATACAGAAAGGGCACGTGGAATGGTCAGTACATTCATTTTCATAGTTTTGTACCACTCGCCCTGAAAAGAAATCTAATCAACTGTTTGACTGACAGAGCGGTCAGAATTTGCACGAGTGATACTATAGCCGAAGAGTTGGCTTTCATACGTACAGTATTCATACAAAATGGCTACCCGGAAAGGTTTTTAAACAGAGCTATGCAACAGCAAAGTGAAAGGGGCCAGTTGTATCAAGCGGAAAAGAAAACTGTACACATCGGGTTACCCTTCAAGGGTGACACGTTAGCTGAAACTGTTACACGTAGACTCACGAAGGCAGTTAGTTCAACGTTCTACGCGGCTAAATTACGTGTCCACCTCACATCCAATCCGGTTTTGTGCCCACGACTAAAAGATAAAGTGCCTGTTTCTGCAGCCTCATTTTGTGTATACTCATTTACTTGTTCCTGTGGAACCAGTTATGTAGACCGCACGACCAGACGCTCATCCGAACGGGTCCGGGAACACCACCCGGCTTGGCTGAACAGTGGTGTAACGAAGTCTGTCAACAGTGCCATACTATCGCACCTGGTAGATTCGAATAACTCGGTCAATGTGATGGACGCATTTTGCCCAATCTACCGAGTTAAAGCCACTCAATCGAGGGTAGTGAAGCGTAGGATTCTGTCCACAGCTGAAGCTATTGGGATTCGCCTGTACAACCCACCCCTGTGCGCCCAGAAACGTTTTGTTCAGGCGTTGGATCTGCCATGGCCAACCCCACACCCTGTTAGCCTGTCAAGACCCACGGTTCAAGTGGGTACTTGATTGCAGTGTGACATTGAATTGATTGACCTGATTAACCACCTGTTCCCCGTTTACCCCCTCTAATGATTCCCCTGTAAAATTCGTGATATAAATGTGATGTATTTAGCCTGATGATGAATAACTGAAAACGAGCTTGTTCGCTACACAGTATTTTTCATGAATTATTTGCAAATTCTCAACCATATTTTATTTTGGGTAGTTTTCATATAATCCGATCGTGTTGAAACGAGATACCTAGAGAAAACTAAATTTCGATGGACAAGGAAAACAAAAAATACAAAGGGAAACGAAATTCTTGAAGTAGCGTTTTGAAAACGCAGTTTGCTAGTTAACTAAACTAAGGGTCTGTCGGTCAGATGCTGAAACAATAATTCGTGGCTTAGATGACGACAACTCAGTGATTGAGGTGGTGGATAGTAGAAGACAGCTGTCGTGACTCAGTGAATAGAACTCGAAATATAAAATATTCCTACTATGTTCGAGAAGATTCACTTTTGAATGATCAAATTATGGAGGCTGTTGCCCAGCTTGTGTGCTTAGGACGACGGAGTTATAGGAAATGAAAGAAGCTACTAACAATTTCTCAGTAGTCAAGAGATACTGTGGGAATGCGAAGTGCAATGGGGCTACAAGGCGTCCTAACGATTTATCGCTAATTTAGACTGAACGACTGTGAAACTGACTGTAACCTTGGATGACAGTTGTGAGGTTTTAGGCAAAAGTGATAGATCCTGAACATCGAGACTAGCCAACTAGTTCCAGACAGAAGTTTGCCGGTGCACCAAAACACGTTGAACCTTAGGAAGAGTTCAGAAGGAATGAAGCATGGATGATTTTGTATCTGGACGGAGCGCCAGGAGCAGTATTATTTTATAAATCGAATTATATTGAAACACTGCCTATCTTCAGTGGTTCCTTCAGACTCGTAGTTCGTGATCTGATGCTCTTATTTAATTCGGAGAAAAGATTATCTAAAAATGCGGCTTTTACAACGAATGAACGTAATAGGCTAGGCTTTATGAATTGCCGAAGCAGCTTGAGAACAGTGTACCGTTGTTACCAGTTTTGTCAATATCTGACGCCCATTAACACAGGTTAACAAAGTGCCTGATTGAGTTATGAAAACCGGTGAGGCATTTAATAAACAAACACTCGACTGAGATTCCTGAGAATTTCAACCTTCACAAAAAACACTCGTATACCACTGATAGTAACTCGCTATTCACAGATGCACCCTGCATGATACTATTCTAACCATGCGTGATTACATCACTGTGGATGAACTTAGGATGCTTATTCCGAAGTCTGAATTCAAAAAATATCTTCCTTTATCGATCTTGGATATAAGATCACAGATTTCCTTGAACAGACGCAAAATTCTTGCTGTTCCATTACTTGTGGCGTTAAACCATTGCCTAAACTCTAGTCGGTTAGAACATGTGCCTGTCACCCTCCTCTTCCTGATCGCGCATTACCCCATGTTTCCTGTTCTGCTCATGACGCATCCACGTACGCCATTTTTATTGGTTGTCAACGCCGTATGATTTCCACTAGTCCCTCTCCTACGTTCGAGGCCGTGTACCTGCGGCTTCATTGGTTTCCGTTCTTTTTGTGTGACGGTTGTATTTGTCCATCCCTTCCGTTCGTAACTCTTTGTCTGATTTCGTTCTATTGTTGAAATTCATTCATGACTCGGAACGAATTGAGGTTTGTACCTTGTTTACGCAATACTAGTCGTATCAGTAGTATCTTCGCTTCTAGGATCACTACTAGTTTTGTAACATCGTGGTCGTTGGAATCGGACGCGTTAATCGACGTTCATCTAGTGAACGATACTGTAAGATTCCATGTTTAACACAACAGGTGTCAGGAAACTGAACAGGTATTCATGTGGAATCCTTTTGGATCTAGAATTTTTGTTGCTCACCTAGGAAGTCGAACGCTAGAAACTAACACTAAAATAGGTTTTTTCCTCAGACATGTGGATGATATGTTGTTGATAACTAACAGCAGAGGGCAAACTGAAGACATCCGGAAGATAGTAAACAGACTACGCGCCGAGTTACATTGAATTCTAAACCCGGACGTAATGGTTAACCTTCACTCTGGGATATCCCCATTAAACGAAAGATTGACTAGTCGGTGCAGCGTTC
The DNA here is from genome assembly GCA_013368495.1 of Paragonimus heterotremus. Taxonomy (NCBI): domain Eukaryota; kingdom Metazoa; phylum Platyhelminthes; class Trematoda; order Plagiorchiida; family Troglotrematidae; genus Paragonimus; species Paragonimus heterotremus. The sequence continues at coordinate 19,014 of LUCH01004007.1, read as the reverse complement.
ATGCTATCGCATTGCACAGACAGTGGTCAACATTCAACAGCTACGTGCCAAAGTATCATAAAATAGATCTAATCGGAAACATTGGCCAGTATAGCCTCAAAGATTTGCACGCAGGACATAACCTAAAGCGAATTGCAAACAGCTGTTGGTTTTCCTCAAAAAAATTCTCAAGCAGTTAGTAAAGGTGATCCCAGAGTAAAAAAACCTTTTATAGTTGCAGTTCAAGTGAGACGATGTCAACGAGTCTTTGCAAAGACAAACGGAAGTCATTATACTCCCAACGTAAAATGACGTAGTTAATGCGTAACCTTACTCCATGGGTCGGATTGCAATTCCACTTTTCCAAATTCCACCTCAAACACCTGTCTTCACGTGGTTGCTTGGTAGGCTACACTGGTATGATGAAGTGGAAGCTGAAAGTTAAGGTATCGGACCAAACCTCAGCCTGGTTGAGGATGCAGGTGACGCAAGCACAGGCCGATACGTATGAGCACATGTGACAAACAACACACCAAAACTGACATCAGTGATCGTTTGTCTTCACCAGAACAGTCATCATTGGATGGATCTCACACAGGCATCAACAGCTGTTTACGTAGGTTATAAGTCCCGGTTGTTGCAGTATGCTGAGACAGTTGACATTAAACGCTGTCTCCCATTGTAGATATAGAAATACATGTTTGTTAGCTTAGAACTGCTATAGTCCTGACTGGTTAATACATAACACAACTCTGGTTCCATAGATTGAAGTTTGGTAAACGGAAATTTTTGTCGTAACCCAACATACTCACAGAAAGTACGGCGTGGATTGTATAGAACAAGTCAGTATTACTAAGGTGGTGAGGAAAGTTTTGGACATACTTTACACATTGTTTGTATTGCGCAAACTGCTGATAATTGAAAATCAGTATTCAGGAAGCACCATGCCTTGAGTTAACAGTTCAGGACAGTTCAACAATATGCTCGCGAGCAAGGTGTTCGTGTTCAGTCGCCATAGCCACTGTACTGCAGCAGCTGAATACAGACGGTATGATCAGTTGACTGATTAAGTATGAGTCTATCCTGTATGCTTTGGTAATGCCCTAACTTCACTCTCGCCAAGCTAATTGTGTCTGATTCACCCAAGCGAATCGGCGGACAATACTCAGTGTTCAGCATGTCATTGACCAAACGCTCCTATTCGCATGACGCCATCGCTGAGTTCGTCCACTGCTGTAGAATGTATGAGCTCCAGTGGCGTATCTAATCCAGCCATGATTCGTCAAGATGCTTGATCTTGGGAAGCTGGGGACGGGGACTCGCAAGAACAGGGGCTAGTGATGACTTGTCGGGCTTCTTTAACGACTGATGCAAGCGGATTGAGCATTTGGGACGACGATTAAGAAGGAAATGTTAATAGCAATATACTGGGATGATTTCCATTCGTTATTTTATTGTATTAACGTTTTCCAACATGTTAGTGCCTCATTCATGTGTCCCATTTTACGGAATCGTGGATCCTGCTTCGCAAAATAAATGTATTCGACCAACTAGCCTGTAATCATGAGCTGAAAATACGTCCCCAATCTCTGAGTCCTATAAATTAGAAAGATTCACGGAGATTTTAATTGTTACCCCCTTATTGAGGAAGCTGACGGATAACTTTGAAGCAGACACGAAAGAAGTGAAATTCATTTATTCTTTGTGACCTCTTTAGATACTTGCGGAAGTGCTGCATTCATCTTCTAATGCGGAGAAGAACGTCACGTGTGCTGTCAGTTTCCTGCAGAAGTACATGTCAACATCGACCTTCGGTTTTACTACATCCACTTTCATCATGATGTTCCTTCATGAAATTTCCACTTGTGGAAATTTTGGAATTCGAGTGTACTCGAACTAACGATGGAAACCAAATACTCAGACTCTGTGGGTGCTGTTCAGTAACACACTGAATTATAAACTGAACATCATTGTTAGTTAAACACACATTTCTCATGGACACACACTAACCTTCCAAACACTCCCGAAAACAAGTATGGATCTCGAGTTCCGTTCTTGGTAGGGTGGTGGCTGTGTTTGTCATCGCCGAAATTTGAACCATGTTGAACAATGTACCTTCGATTTCCCAGTAAGCAGGACTGAATTTGGAAGTTTCACATATATAAGCTCAGGTTATTCGACCGGTATAATGTTTGTTCTAGGCTTTGGAGTGACAAAACTGACCTTCAAAACACAGTGGTCTAGCAGTTTTATTGCGAGATAAACTACCAACAGTCATGCTCTGTCTCCCCACACAAACAAAAGACCAAAAATGTTTCGTAGACACATTCTAACTGATAATGCTCTCAAACAAACCGACTTTGACAGAAGGCTGACTGATGACTGGCAAACGTTTACTAATAGCACCCTAATCTCTGTTGCTTGTAAAGCTTTATCAACCAATTCATAACCTCTTTGCTTTCTGGAAGGTTCCGGTCATTCAGATTGAAATCTCCCGTCTTTTCCGTGTAGATCGCTCCGCGTGTTACAGAAGGCAAATCCTTACGGGTTCGCTTTTCTTATTTGCGTGTCTAATTTTTTAATGCAACCTCAAACACAAATGCTTATTGATGAGTAGTAGGGGATGAGAACTTAAATGATTCTCCTTCAATTGTTACACGTAACCTTTACTTATCTCCCAGCTAATGTTGCCAGTGAGATTGACAGGTTTGTTGGTGGCCTTGCAAAAGCCCTTTTGGATGTCACCGACGTCATTATGTATCATTTTGCGGTGAATTCGATCGATCTCACCATCTTTCTTGCCACCGTCTACCTGCACATCATTTTGACCCTGGACGCACACCTCGGTTTAGCCATCCTTGATAAAACACAACTGTTTGCAGTCCACAGGCTCGCCCAAATAGGTACATTTGATTACTCAATTCTGAAGCACTCTTCTTTGGTTTACAGTAAGACGTGCCGCACGCCCCTTATACATTACAGAGATCGCACAGCCAGACATCGGCAGTCTCCTCCTGACGACTACAGTAAGTTTACGGAAATGATATTCTCATTCGACGTGTGGTTGTTTGTTCATCATGGCTCGTTTATCCATTGTGAGCAGCTGACATGTGACTTAAGTTTCTGCTCCGATAGATGCTACCTTTGCAAACCAACTCTTATTGGTGTGAACAGATTATTTTTTCCCATACCTCGACTGACTACGGAAGAAGAAAGAAAAGGTTTATGAATCAAAGAATTCTTAATCTGTCAGATGCATGTCATACTCCATCAAATATGAGTTGATTAGTGTGACATCTACATACACAAACATAATACTGGGTGACAAAAGCTGGGTTGTGATCTGGCAGATCATGAAAATGGTGGGTGGACTGAACGTTGTTGCCAAGAAAGTGGTAACTGACATCGGAATGTTCAACTGTAATTTCAATATGTTAACGGGTAAATCCTTCCCAACATCGGTAGACTTTTTTCTTTCAATTGTTTCGTCTACTATGACCAAGAGTTTAGCTAGTTTCTAAGAGCTTATCTGGTTGAAATCCAACAAAACAAGCAAACAGGAGCACCTCTCATCAGTCATTCTTAACAATTGTACTCAGATTTTTGTCAAACCCTAGTTGAGTTATTCGTTGAACCTTTCAGACAACGAATGATTGTTGAGTATCGGAGGATAGCAGGCATAACACCAATTCGTGAGAGGGAACGACCAAGTTTTGTCCCATCTCATGCCAACTTCCAGCACTCAAAGTTTCTGAAAAACCTACTCTTGCTCCATGAAAAGCTCACATGAACCCCACAAATGCCGGTCACTTTGTCTAGCATCGCTCACGTCCAACCTTAGATGCTTTCGTTCGTCTAGTGCATTCCATTCTGTCACCATTTAATGAAAAACCGAGGGTCCCTCACAGTACTGTGATTGGAAACGTCAATAGAGAGCCCATACTTCGTGTTCTCAAAGCGTCCGGGATTCAAACTTTAATTACCGGGCTTTTACGCGATTAGTTTACAAATCGTAGGTAGTTTTCTCAGTTCGGTCCTCAAGTCTCATGTCTCTTCATCATTGGTCCTGGTGATCCACAGAACGCTATCCTCCCTCTTTCTTATGTTCATTTTGTACAGCATCCATGCCAATAGACAGTCACGCATTTGTAATCGAATGTATAGAAGTTGTTGTGTTGTGCATCAAATACTTAACTGGATTTTCTTCACTCACTCTGCTGAATAGTTCATCCAGGCTAGCAAGTTGGTAATCCTGGCTATTTTTTGCCTGTCCGACCTTTATTCCGCTATGCCCACTGGTGGCTTAGTGACCTTACCTATTCTTTCGGTAACTGTCTTTCGATTTTATGATTCGAAGATTTTTGTAGGTCGGAATGCACCATACAAATACCTTGTGTTTTTCGCCTTGTCGCACACCTTTTTTGGGCGAAACAAAGCCACTTTTGCACGCGTCTATTGGTTTTTCTTGGGAGCAAATACGGGACAGTTGCGGTATTTCCGGGACCGAGGTTTTCCGTGTTAATTATTACCAGGGGGAGAATCCGATTTTTGTCAAAAACACTACCGTATTGAGGAAGAACCAGTGTATTCTCTCGTGCGTTTAAAACAGTCATTCTCTAATTAACCACACAACTATATTGGTACAGTTTTTTCCACAGTTGATGCAGATAGAGTCCATTTTCAATAACTTTTTCTACAGTTTCGTGTTTATAATTATTCTGCAACCTAGGCACACTTCGATTGTTGTAGTCCATTTGTCAAAGAGGTGAGTATGGAAAAATGCTAAAACTTCACACCACAAGATGCATAAAGAAAACCAATGGAAAAAAATGTAAATATAAGGGTAAGTGAGTGAAATTAGAAATAACGATGTGACGAACAACTGTTTTCGATAATTCTTTCTCAAGTCAATACTATTAAATAGGTTTAAGTAAGACGTCATAAAACACAGCACAATAAACAAGAAGTGACTGTTCACCAATGGCAATAGATGGCTGACACTAGACTACACATACGATAACTGGTTAGGCCCAGACCGGACGTTGACTGGATGTTACGTCACACGGTCCGGGTCAAATGGTTGTGTGTGGTTAGGCTGAGTGTGATTGATCAGTGACCACGGAATAAGCAAGGACTGGACAAAATTATTTTGAGAGCACAGATTAGGGTTGCGTAATCCAATAGCAATCGATTCGGCGGTCGTCAGAATGCGCTGATCGGCTGTTTTTGGTTGAGTGTTGGCGACTCTGTAGACAACCCGGAATGCTTTGCTGATGTCTATTCACTGATGGTCCTAGCGATTGATTTACGACAACCGGTTCCAATCCAAATTGGATGATGTTCTTTGATCCTTTTTGACAAGCGTCTAACCGTACGACCGACATATTCTGTAGTACAACAGCAGCATGAAAATGAATACATGCACACTAACTGGTCGTGGACTGGTAGCTTGTCTTTCAGGCTCAGTCTTTACATCGGAATTGTCGTGAGCCAAGTTCTTGAAGTTGCCGTTTGAAAGTTACGTCTAATTGACCGGTTAAGCAGATCTTCTACGGCATTCCCTTTAGACGGGAGTTTTATAAACACATCTTCCTTCTTAACTATGGAAATTATCTCTCACTGGATTTTGGCCCGCATATTTTAAGTGATGAATTTTTCCACATAGCCGTTTCCCTCAATAGGTTTTGAACTTTTTTCAGCTCATGTTCTACTGCGTCATCCGAACAAATCTTTCTTGCCCTAGTTGCCAGGCCTTGGGTTAGATTTCTTTTCTGTTTTATGGACACAAAACCGTTGAAATTAGTATACTGCCCTGTCCATGTAGGTCTGCGATTTACTGACCTACTCAGTGTACCGTCTCGACGTGTGGTTAGTTTGACATTTAAGAAGTGGAACTGGTTAAATTCCTCTTCTGAGGTGAAGCGCAATGAGTTGTGTGCTGCATTAAAAACCTGAAGGATGGTTGTTAACTTATTTTGTAACTGTATAACAGCAAATATATCGTCTACATATTCGCGGTTCATATGAAGACTTTGAGTAGTCGGCTGAAGTTGGGATTCTAAGTTGCTCATGAATACGTCTACTAGTAATGGACCTAAAGTCGGTCCCATTACTATTCCATCCGATTGTCGATACAGCTCACCGTTGAACAAAAACTGAACATTGAGGGTGCACTGCGAAACTAGTTCATTTAGGTCTGATTTTTGCAATCCGAATATGCTTTCGGGTCGTTCAATATGATCACACAAAAAGTTAATTGTTTCCACCAACGGAGTTTGTTGAAAATTAAATTACTAATTCCTCAAAACGACTGATGCAACAAGGCCGTGTCACACAAACTCAGTTTGTCTAGATGAAACCAGTCTTTGCAACTTCCGTAGTCACAGGTCAATCACACTGAGCCTAACCACACACAACCATTTGACCCGGACCGTGTGACGTAACATCCAGTCAACGTCCGGTCTGGGCCTAACCAGTTATCGTGTGTGTAGTCTAGTGTCAGCCATTTATTGCCATTGGTGAACAGTCACTTCTTGTTTATTGTGCTGTGTTTTATGACGTCTTACTTAAACCTATTTAATAGTATTGACTTGAGAAAGAATTATCGAAAACAGTTGTTCGTCACAGCGATAATTTCCATGTTATGAGAATTTTCCGACATCGAGGGAAATTAACTCAACGTCGTATTTTTCTTTCAGGACTGTGCTTTGTGCTTCATAAGTCAGAACAATTTATGAACGTTGAACTATTTACAAATAAGCGCTGAATGAAAATACTGTCTTAATATTCTAATATTCATTTAGTTACTGGTTTTCGTTTTTCACCACTACTGCCTACTTCGTTTCAGTTGTTCCATCAACCACTGTATAGAAGATCGAATGCGTTGTGATAGGTTTAATTCTCACAACCTGTATGAGCTAACCCACATTTGTAAACCGCAAAGTTGATTTCATTATCCACAAAATCTTGTCCATAGTTGTGTTTTGTATGTCTTTCTGATCTGCTAGTCAACAGAAACACATTTCTCAACCTCTCATACTCGGTTATAAAGTCTTGTTTTTAATGGTGTATTTACAAATGTTCCACTGAAGGAGACGATAGAGTATTTGTGTGATTACATTGCGATTAACAACATAGCTGTTCATATATCTTCACTAGACCTAAAACAGTTATTGTACTTTCGTACTCATAACATACAATTTAAATTCAATGGAGAACTTTATGGACAAACAGATGGCGTGGCGATGGGATCCCCATTAGAACCGTTGTTTGCAGACGTCCTCATGGCGAAGTTTGAGAATGACCAGTTAGAAGAAGCCATCCGTGGATTTAGCGTTTATAAACCATATGTTGATGATATCATATGTATAGGTAGTGAAAATGCTATCCCAAAAGATATCTTAGCCATTTTCAACTCTGCTCACTCGAACGCGATATTTACACTAGAAGCCGAACGTAACGATCAACTAGCCTTTCAGGATGTATTCATCCGGCGACGTGCTGATTGATCTGTTCAACGTAAAATATCCATTTCAGCAGCTTTGTTCCTCTAAGACAGAAAAGGAATCTCATAAGCTAATAGAGCCATTAGAATATGTACACAAGATACAGTCTCCGATAAATTATCGTTTCTACGTGCACTCTTCTTACGAAATGGCTATCCAGAGCGTTTTGTAGACAAGACTATGCAGCATCGCGAGAAACAGGATAAGATGAACCGAGTGGAAAAGAAAGCATTATTTATCTCATTACCATTCAAAGGGGATACGCTTGCGGAAACAATCACTAGGAGACTTAATACTGCCATCAATAGACCATTCTATGCTGCAAAATCGAGCGTCTTTTTCAACTCTACTCCAGCTTTGTGTTTACGGCTAAAGGATAAAATGCCTGTTTCTTCGGCCTCTTTTTGTGTATACTCATTTACTTGTTCCTATGGAACTAGTTACGTGGGTCGCACGACCATGCGCTTATCTGAACATATCCGCGAGTATCATCCAGCCTGGATCAGCAGCGGAGTCACCAAGACAATTACGAGCGCGATTGTTTCACACCTCGTTGATACACATCATACTGTCAACCTGGACTCCTGTTTCCGTCCGATTTACCGAGTCAGTGCCAGTCACTCAAAAGCTGTCAGATGCCGAATTTTAGCCACAGCCGAAGCGATTGGAATTCGATTAAGAAATCCACCTTTGTGTGCACAAAAGCGCTTTGTTCAGGCGTTGAAGTTGTCATGGCCAACCGCACACACCACAACCGATCAAACCCTCATGGTCCCAGTGGCGTCATAATGATGACGTAATCGTGCCAAAACGTTGTTTCCGTGTCTGCCAATGACGTGTCTGACCTCACTCAAATTAGCTACTTGTTTTTGTCCGTTTTGCCCTGACAACTCTGCTTCATATAAATTGTAATGGAATTAGCCTGATGATGAATAATCGAAAACGAGCTTGTTCGATACACTGTTGTTTTCTGGCGTAGTTTCTGTCTGGGTAACTACAGGAAATCACTTCACAACATGCACGATATTAGTTTCTGTCGTTGCCCTTCAATGCCCGTTTTGCACAGTGCAATTGTTCAACTCGATTTATTCAGCGCATTATGGGTTTTTCTAACCAGTAGCCATAGTGTGTACATCAGATGGGAAATGTGTGACTTTTCACGTTACTGGTCCGAGGGTGACTTTCGACAAACTCAAAAACACAAAATAATCCGGCTTATTCAGTTATGAGTCAAGGTTTTTCGTACATGTTCTGTTGTGGTGGCACACCTGTAGCTCAAGTCTCTCATAACAAGCCAATCTACTTACCCATTTATCCCCTCCAGCAGAATACTCCATGCTGGTCGCCAGAGGTGTACTCAACCAACGGAATTCTTGTTCGGAATAACCTGCCAGTGCGACCGAAGACAGCAGACGTTTTTACACATATGAATCACCTTAAGTCACTTGTGGTTCCGACCGCACACCTCGTTTCCAGTGTAAGCTTAAGGGACTTCAATTAGACGCAACCAGTCATGGTTGGTTAGTCAGATAGTAGGTCAAAATCAAAGCGAAATTGTCGGCTCTGAGATATATTAAGAGTTCAAAAGACTCAATAATGATGAGCTAGGAGGATGGAAATGTAAGTTTTCAGATTAGTTCAACGATAAAAGTGGAGGTGACGGTTTTACAATGGATAAGGAATACAAAAGAATAGCACTTTTGATCCAAAAATTGAACAATGTCCTCAGAATATGTTACATCACAAAGGCGAGAGAAGTGTAAAAATAGTAGGCCATCAGGACCAAGGATTGTGAAAGAGGATCGAGAGATCTATGAAAGGACCGAAGTCGCCTGATTATGCGAGTAGAAGTGTATAACCGAGTCAATTCTTATGATCTATCATACTTCCCGTCTAGTTGTTAACGCTTCAGTGTGAATGTGTTGATATCTTACCTGTCCAAGGTGATCGGTGTATTCAGAGCTACAATCGTTACAGCGTCACACGGTAATATTGCTCCGACCTACAGGACCGACAGTCCCCCCGCTTACCGAGCTTCAATTCTTAGCCATAAAACTGTCCCACACTGAACTTTTGCACAATCATCCGGATCACACTTCAGCATACATTCCGAACTAGAACTGTCTTCTCATGCCCCATGGTCTGCTTTCACTTTGAAGCACCAACACTACTGACATCTTGATTGTGAACCTTCCAGCCACCAACATTTTGTCTGTCTGATTCTGGCTGCTTGTACAACATGTGCCCAGGAATCTGCCGTACGTGGCTTACGGAACATCAGCATGAGTTCAGTTTTGTCCAGTTCTTGGGTAATTATCTAGGTTTTAGGTACTAGGTCTAAACACTGATTGCTAAAGATGAGTCTCAGATATCTTATATGAGAACGAATGAGATGTGGTACGTTTATTTCACACATTGTACAGATTTCGCTGCCATACAATAGCGTAGACGGCACCTTGAATTTACAGACAGATGGCCTCATTTCCATGTTCAGACAGGGACGGATTCGTTCATAAATTGTAACCCACTTAGCAGAAATCTGAGCGGCTGCTCCTAAAACCCCACACTGATTGGGATATTAGGTGCAAGCGCCATGCTTGAGTCCTGAAAATTTTGAAAAAGAAATGAAGTGATTTACCCCCGTTGTTGTCCGCTATATTTTCCAATCCACCGGATGGGTTGAACCTCTGGATAGAGGTAAACGAGCTAGCACGTATGCGTGCCGTTGAGAACTATCTGTTGGATCGCAGAGAAACGGGGTTCGAAACAGTTTCTTTATGTGCGGCCAAAAGCAGACAAATTAAAGCCAACTGAGCAGAAGGTACCATACTAAAATGTGATCTAATCAAGTCTTTCGTTGCACAATATCAGTCTTGAATAATAGGAGAATACATCCTTCAAACAAACCATCTAGAAGTATACTATCCAGAGGGACGTCCAAGGATTCGATAAGAGACAGTTATGCGGCCGTGAGTTGAATCGTAGAGCTACAGGTGCCATAGACCATCTGACCGTCCGACGTTGCGGTGAATGCTATAACAAATACGCTGGTCGCCTAGGCTGGATGAGTCATCGAGGTACCCACACCTCACACACGTCAACGAAAAGGCGACAAGTATGTTAAGCGAATTGAATAAATTGGATATTTTTTTTAGGTCGTGTCAACAAACAGTCTTCGCCGTTTGATAAGTTACCTCCTTTCTTTTTTGAGAAATTTCGGTTTTGTTGCTGCACTGAATGTTAATGGATTTGCATGGTTTTGAATTTAAATTCGAATATTTGGTTTCTTTTCTAATTCGTTATACAGTCTACTGATATCTACCCCCTATATTGAAATGTCTATTATAGTTTAGACCTATTTCTTTCTAGTTTGACTCTTATCTATAAGGTTTTTCTGTAATTTGTTTGCGAAAGACAGAGGTTTTATTTTCCTACTAACTTACTATGTGATTTACCAGCACTGACTGCTTGGACTAAAAAGACTTCCACCTACACGCATCCTGGTCTTATTCCTCTTTGTTCACTGTGAATACGGGTTGAGTTAGTTGGACCGCAAGTGGCCCAGCGTAAGCCGTTTATGGTGACTCCTGTGCAAGGGCGTCCTTTGGCTTCAAACAGTGTGACAGAGCAATCCAGAAGTAGATGCCTCCAACCGTGTATGTCGTTCACTGAAGCACTGACCAAATACTGGAATTGCCTCATGTGTGCGTGTGTGTATCACTTCGAACTGACTTACCTGACTAATAATTTGACTGCCTAACCATGTTTTGCTTTTACTTTAAGCCTAGGTTTGCATGTGGCTGGTGTTCTTGTTCAGTCTCTCGGTTACAATGCGCAAACTACTCTACTAACTGCTTGTCAGACCTACAAGATACAACATTATCTAATCCAAAGTTGGGTGTCAACGCCGTGGAATCCCCAATCATCTGCTGTAGTTCTACGTTGCGTACAAATAACGCCTAGTCACCTGTGAATAACAGTATTCTAATGGGTGAGTTACGTAACATGCTTGGAACACCATAAAGCCAGATATTCAGCAAACGTTTACCATAATGTATTCGATCTAAAGATGATGTTGTACGTTTTGAAATACAACTGCGACTATTGTAATGTCTCCAACAAGGACAACACCCAGGGATCAAGGAGGCCTGTCACCCTAGTGTGTGGGTGGACGGAATAGGTAAGTTCCATTACTTTAGTCACTGTTTTAGTCTACACTCTAGCTATATAAGAACATTGTAAGTTATCATACTGATAGTTGAAATACGTTACTGCCATTTCATGTTTTTCCCCGTAAGAGTTTGTTGCACAATGATTGTTTATCTGGGTTAGGCGACGAAAGCCTACTGAAGACCAACTTTTGGAAGCGGTAAAATATTTGTTGTCCGCTCAAGTTGTCACAGTTTTATTTTTAATTGAAATGCTTCCGAAATTAACATTTCGGTTTTGTTCCCTATGTTTTCTTCTGCATGTCACTTACGATATGACAGAAGGCAGTCTACTGATCTACCAAAGTTGCACATGCATGCATGGTGTGCCCAGTCAGTGGCAACACGAAAGTATTATCACGTTCCTCTACGCCTACGAGAAGGGAGTGGTTTTACGAAAACATGTCTGAATTACTGTGAAAATAACGGCATCATAAGACATTTCCCAAATTCGTAAATTAAATCAGTTTATCTGAAATCTGCAACACAGAATCCAGTCAAGGTAACTCATCCCGTAAGAATTCTTACTGACAACATTAATCGAATCTATCACGTTTGAAGTCTTACTAAAAGAGACTTTCTGTACATAAATTTCACAGCTTACTCAAACTCCTGTGATTGGTGGCGGTAGACCGGAAAATACATTCGGTGTTGTTGAAGCACAGGTCATTACTGGATAGCTTTAACTCAGTGGTAAAAACCTATATGGAGAGGCTATGCTTTGTGAGACGCTTGAAGTGCCCAGTTTTACTGATCACCAAGGTTTTACCTTTCGCATTAAGAGTAAGTAGACAGATTGTTCTTAGAGTACACTATACTACTGCAGGTATTTGTCGTCACTACAAACCATGAAGCTCACGATGAAAACAACCAAGTTTTATCGCTGTTGAACAATTCCACAAGTGGATATCCTTCACACTTGTACTCATTACTTGTAAACCACCGCACACTCGGTCTAGTCGATACCTTAGTATCTTCTCCAGCCAAGGAGTGGGAGTTACTGCTGTTCCTCTCTTGAGATTTCAGCGTCTATCCGACAAATATTGAAGAACGTTATGGGCTTCTCCTCGAATCAGTAAGCCAAATACCAGTCGAATTATTTTAGATTCCACAGGTCACTTGCATGCATACGCACTCCAATCACCGCATCGATTTCGACATATCTGGTCATCACTCCGAATGCCCGCCGTTGACTGGAATACCCTTCCTTTCTATCGAACTGGGACATTTTGCTGATATTGCGATAACCGGCTATATGTCTTGTTCTTACGCAAGTGTGCAATCCATGATTTGCTTATTGGATATCAAGTACATTTGACCAATTCTGCCTGACTTTACTTGATGGTAAATGAACTTGGGGGAATATAGGATAATCGAAACTGATCTTCAGGACAGCCGTGAATTATGTGATACAGACTTATGTGACATTAGTTTATCCACAGCATGGGATAAACAGTCAATAACTCAACAAGACATAGGGATATGGTCAGGTTCATTACCCCCGTGGTGCATTCCGAGTGAAGGGAGCGTGAAGACAACTCGTATGTGTCTTTGATTACGTCTCAAGACTTATCCGACGTCTAACATTACAGGGTGTAATAAGAACCGAGTCAAGGTTTGGACAAGACTAAATGCAAACCGACAGTAAGCTTATTCACATGTAAGATTCATAGACATGATTAGTATTACACAATTGTTGGGAGGATTTTCACCTGTTTTATCACCAAGGTAGCGCGGATTAGAATTGGAACACTCAGGTGTCACAAAACTGATACGTGGTTGGCACTGTTATAACAGTGGTCGATGTCGGTGGGTTGTGCTTTGAAAAGCTGTTGCTATAGGTTTATGGAAGTGACCTTCTAACGTCATATATGGTTTAGAGTCTTTGCGTCGTTTCTTACAGAGGCTGTTGCTTCTGTCGGTATACAGTCTGTTATAGCTAAGTGTAACAAAACATAAATGAAGCGAAGACACACCTATGCTTCGGAGAATGGAGAGTCACAATTTCATCGAAGTCAGTCACCCATTTCATAAGCTAACGAACCTACTGGAACAGCCAAACTGAGTGTAGGCACCATCCGCAATGCCCGCAGCTCATGGACTCAGGCATTTTGATGAAATCTACAGAGATAGGCTACAAGTGTTGGTTGCTCTCGCACTATTCTCCCCAGATCTGGTAGACAAAAAACACCACGTCAGTCGTGGTGAGATTGATTCGGAATCCGTACTGCTGTTAAGATATATTAACCTCCACTACCCTGGTATTAGATAAATTGGACACAACTTCCGTCAGAGTCTTTCCAAGGCAATTCAACAAGTTAGTTCCTTGATGACTACTTGTGTACTGGTTGCCATTTCAAGCTTAAATAAAGATACACTGACAGCAAAATTGTACTTGCTTGCTTCCCTGAATAAAGTGAACGAACAGAGTAAAGTAATAAAACTGGGCTGTGATGTTTCAAAAATTTTCCATGGCAGTCCATTATCACTCACAGCTGTTCTATTTCCGAGGTGTCGAATAAACATCTGCTCCTCTATGATCTCCCGAATAGAATAAGTAGTTGTTCGCTCGTGGATTTAGATACGACAGGCAATCATCTAGTTATTAGTAACCAACTGACCTAGTAGACTCCCGAAGTGTTCACACCATATCCTCATGATACCTTTCGGTAATGTGAACAGAATGCCAGATCCCCTGTTTATCCGTACTTTTGTAGACTCGACCTACTGACCAAAATCCATCCCAGGCGCATTATGAGAATCCTTGTGTAGTCAACAGGTGGCATAGCTGTGCAACACATCACACTGTTTCCTTCACCAGTGTCCCTTGACCCGCTACAAATATGTACACATGAAAAAAAAGACACACTGAATCTCGTAATATGTTGCACTCCCCTGGCAACCAAACATTCTACGTCTGACGACGTGCTACTTCGTAAGTAGCACATTGATTATTAAATTTTTATCAAAACCAAATAAAACTGCGTTCCCTTGATCCATTTCACCAGTAACGATAGAAGACATACGTCGCTAGATGTTAACATTTCGCTGACTCCCTTCAGTCACGAACGTAAAACATTGGAATCTATAGGACATGTGGATGGCAACAACAATAGAAACAATCAACGATTGGGTTTACACAAAACAGGGACTGTTATCAGTTCCAGGGCAGACAAGCTGCATGAGTCAACAGTTTATGCACACACAGGACCGGACGGCGAGTATTGATTAGTATGTATGGACAACTCACCGTACCACAAGCTTGCCAGATGGCTTGTTGACATTCTACACCCCATCCGTCAGAATTTTACTCCCCAGTGTGTGAAAGATTCTTTCGAACTGGTACAAGAACGTATCGGTGAGTTCACATAAGATGTTTTCTATTGATGTTGACTCCTTATTTCAAACGTTCCCCTTCGAGAAACAGTTGACTTTTTGTGCGATTTTATTCCCCATCAGAACCTACCTTTTTGTCTCCCAGTTGATTATCTCAAGGAACTTATACTTTTATTTACAGAGAATATCCGTTTTGATTTTGCAGGACCATCTTATAAGCAAGTAGATGGCGTAGCAATGGGCAGTCCATTGGGCCCAACACTTGCAGATATACTTTTAGGAATGATTGAATAAAAACTATCTGATGCTATAGATGGTGCTAGCCTCTATAAGCAATATGTAGATGATATTTTGATTTTTACCACTAATATTCATTTTGTTACACTTTAACCCTTTTTATCCTGCTCATCCTAATCTTTCTGTTTTTCATGAAGAGGATGCAAGCGATAGTTTATCTTTTCCAGACATTTCACTCATTCGACGACAGGATGGCTCACTACAACACTCAGCACACCGTAAGGCCACTTGGATCGGTCAGTATTTACAGTTTTCTTCTTTTGCACCAATCACTTATAAACGAGGTCTGGTGAGAACCCTGTTTCATAGAGCCCGGGAGATATGCACCAATGACTGCTTGCAAGGAGAGTAGGAGAGATTGAAGAGTGTTACTCGCGAACGGCTATCCTGAGAAGTTCATCGATGTTCACAGCCAGAAAAGACTGATCAAGACTGCCGTGAGTACGGTCCCTAAGAAGCAGGTCTTTTTGAACCTTCCTTTCAAAGGCGATCATATCACAACTGATGTAAGTCAAAAATTACGGCCTGTTCTAACTCGTACATACCCGGTGGCTGAATTGCGGCTGCTACTCACGACTAGGAGTGTCACTCAGCTTATTCACAATCGTGTCCCACTGAAATATCCTGTCTCACACGTAATCTATCAGTTCACTTGCTGTTGCGGTGACGTCTATATTGGCAGAACAGACCGGTGCCTACGACAAAGAATGGCTGAACATATGCGCGTCATGACGCAACATGCAGAACAAGTGAGACGAAATCCGACCTCATCCATAGTAAAGCACATAATCGAAACAGGTCACGTTGTTGACCCGGCCAATTCGTTTCAAGTGTTGTTACGTAATCGGAACCTGAAGTTGCTTGCTTTCTCCGAAGCCATGCTAATCAATACTCGCCGTCCGGTCCTGTGTGTGCATAAACTGTTGACTCATGCAGCTTGTCTGCCCTGGAACTGATAACAGTCCCTGTTTTGTGTAAACCCAATCGTTGATTGTTTCTATTGTTGTTGCCATCCACATGTCCTATAGATTCCAATGTTTTACGTTCGTGACTGAAGGGAGTCAGCGAAATGTTAACATCTAGCGACGTATGTCTTCTATCGTTACTGGAGAACCAAATAAATCTGATTTTACTAAGGGGTTATCATAGCTGTGAAACTACTTTGAAGCATTGGGGCGACAATAACTGACTCACGCATATGGTATTGGAGCATAGTGTTAACTTAACACAACAACTGTCAACACGCCAAACAGTTGCGAAAAACCAAACTAGTGTTCTAGTGAAAACATACAAAGTAAAGCCTTAAGCAAAAGATTTCCAGTGAGAATGTGTGAATAAAACAGTGAACAAGGACATTCATGACCCAACTCTGTTGATATACTTGGTATATAGACATGTGTATCTTCATAGCAGAACCCGAAAAACTCGAACTGAATAGTTTACTTCATCATCTTTAACCGGTGATATTGCCTCTAGTACGGCGGCGGTGAGCTGCACGTTTCTGTTGTCTATTCGGTCGCAACTTAGCATTCAAAGAAAGTGATTTGACCAACATCGTGTTGTCCATAAATAGGTTGCCATCAGACATCTGCGAGTTCGACAACGAAATCTTTGAGATTAGCCTACAGCCGTTGTCTGGTAACATTGTAACGTTCCCAGTGTTGCACAAATTCTCGTCCATAAAATTGACTGCTCACCACTCACCTACACTGTGCAACCAGTGGTGAGCAACCGGAGAAATCTTGAAGTGAACTCGAACTATAAAAATTGGGAAGACAAGGTATCACTTATTAGATAGGTCAAAAAACGCTTAAAGACGAACAAGTTCCTCGGCGGTTTGCGTGAATGATGAGGTTTATGAACGCTAACAAATTATTTCTGGCAATGCTGAACTTATCTAAGCCCCGTAAACGTCTACAGCCATTCTACGAAGATCCTTATTTAAGTCCGAGCATTACAGCATCACGCAGCAGTGTATGGATCCATCATCTCATTTCAGCTCAACTATCTAGAGAGCCTTGCAATAAGAACTCAACAATAGGGAGGAAAGTCGAAAGGCTTCAAGGGACGTTGTATGTGAATGTTTGTATAATCGAACTGAATTGGTTTACGTGGTTTGCACGGCAAATTTTTGGCATTGTTCGTGAGGTGTCATCAGAACACCGATCCGTCACAGAGATTCTAATTCGCGTAAGGTTTCATAATCTTGTAACCTTGTTACCAAGACGGTCCCTTCTATTTCAAAGAAGACTGTAGGCAATGTGACACATGGTTCTGATCAGCTTTACATTCCTTACCGGTTGATGTGACGGATCACAAAGACCAGGCTAAATGTCTGTCTTTGGTCCGCTAAGCGTAGGCCGTAAGTTGTCATGTCCCACATTTGTAAGGCTTAGTGACCAGTCTACTGACGTTTTCTGCGACCGTGTTGTAGGTGTCCCATTGCTAGATTTATACGGCCGGTTAAATTCCACAAATAGTGAGATAGGCACAATCTGCTACAGAGCCGTGGGCCAGTGTAACTCAAGCAAATATTGACGTAAGCACATTTTTATGACCGGGACATCTGAGAACGATCAGTAACACCGGTACCATTTGGGTCACAGATGAAAGTGCTAACTCCAACCGCCTGGTACAGCGTCCTAGAACATCCAAACCGAGAAGTCAGTAAAACTTAATCATCAAAACGTGAAAAAGGCACCTGAGCACGACAAAAGAAGTCACAATTTCCGGTGCTATGAAATTTAGTAGACCTGACGAGAGCTGGATTAAACGCACCTTAGCGGACACTGAGCAACTAGATCTTTCAAACGTTTAAGGGAAGATGGCGAAATAACCAAGTAGTTTTTGATCATTTATCGCTTTGACGGACATTGTTCACATCAGATCCATTTAGGATCAAACATAATAGCCATCAAGATGTTGCGTATATGCCGCGGTTACACATTGTATTCGCATTACCGAGTACAGAACAGGTTGAGATGTGGGCATGTGAAAATGGTGATACACTGCAACACATCTTATATTATTCATTCCAAATAATAACTTAAACGAAGGAACCAGCGAACGGTTTTCCCTTTTTTAATATACCTCGGTATTTACAGTCTCCAAGATTGAAAGTAATAGGTTTGACAACGTAATTCCCAACTGTGAAAAATCGCTGTGGTTCTGTTGTTAACCAACACAAATGTCCAAGTTTAAATACACATGCATCCACTTTCACCAAATTGGAGCAATGTGAATTGAACACCCTTCATAAAGGATCGCAGCCCTCTCATTCCCACAAATATTTCGGCTAGCCTCCTCTTAAAAAGAAACCCTTTGCATCAGCAGCATACAACATTGTTTTTTTCTATTAATGTTGCAGTTTAATCTCCAAACAGATCGCTTATAAGCCAAAACTCAATGGGTCCAGGCGAACCAATTCTATCTCAGTTGCATCTTAAACTCCACTGTTCAATAATCGAAACAATTAATCCCCAGTTCATTGTTATTACTTACTGACAGCAGTGTGGCTGTTCTGGTCAACAACCAGAGAGGTACTGTGAGGTAACATGCCGATACACTTGTGTGTTGGTCAAAGTTAGTTAAGACAGGGGCGCAAAATGTTTTCCGTGGTTTTTATGACCTCGTTAGTGTTGTAAGACAGGCAGTTTCGGTGTGAGTAGTATACTACTCATGAGTAGTAT
>LUCH01004006.1:27912-65838 GCA_013368495.1 Paragonimus heterotremus | reverse complement strand
ACAGATTAGATTCCTGTTAATAATATACTTTGTGTCGTCCGTTAGACAGATTCGATTAAGACAACCTCTAGACTCAAAACTCTCAAAAATCTTTTCGTTGTGTCTGCTCATGCTCCAGCTGACTCCAGTGACTCCGGTAGCAAGGTTTCCTTTTAGTCACATATGGCCAGTCCCCTCAAGTCGACATATGGTTCTGATATAGCCGTTCTGGGTAGATATATGAATGCACAGGTCGGCTGCCATGATGAGGCTGAGTCTAGTTTAGGTGTTAGTTTTGGGATAACATCACACCACTCGGATAATGATGGGCGACTGTTGTAGCTGTGCGCTGAGCACAAGCTATTTTCAAGTCCTGGTGGTGGCGATGATATGCACTACTGACGAGCTCTAATGAGAGCGAAACTCGAGTCTAGTGCTTCTTTTCGAAAGGGGCCGACTGGAAAGTCTATGGGAATGCGACAGATGCGATCAATTGTGGGTGATGTTCAACTTGAAATATTTTCAAAGAGTATTAGTTTTAAGCATCGTGCACGCCCTCCTTCTCTGAATCAGGCCTGATCTGTAATTGGAGTACATACATGGATTCGAATCATGCGTTGTCACGTTGTCGTTTCGTTCTTACGTTTACTGGGTAACGACCTTACCGACAACAATGACTGGCTGTTGAGAAACTGGCTATACCGTCGGTAAAACATACGTACCTAAACGGCTTAGAAAGCTGCCATGGAAGTTCCCACTCCAAAGATCCTAATGGCTACTGGACTCAAATCTCACAGGCAATTTATGAAACATGTAGTGTAGCATGTAGCGCGGGAGGTCGTAGGGTGGATAGACATTAAATCTCAGAGAAATCTCCGGAGTTTTTAGAAGCCAGAAGAGACAATCCTTCTGGCAGTTCATATAACAAATCTAGGAGAGATATTCGCAGAGAACTGAACCTCCGTCTGAAGGCTGATCGTTTGGCTTGGTTAATGGAAAAAGCTAAGGAAATGGAAACTGCTTTGCCTAACGGAACATAGGTACATTCTTTCAGCTAATCCGTGCTACTGATCCCAGGCCACCGTCTGCCAGTGAAGCTATTAGCGAGACAGATGGCACACTGATCTATAATAAGTCCAGAAGGTTAGAGCGTTAGACGGAAAACTTTGAGGATCAACTTGGCTGGTGTGATGCTTCTACTATGTTGCCGCCATAAACATGAAGTATAGGACCCTGGTCGATAGATCTGCAACACCCACTGACAGTGAGGTTCACAATTGCATTTCGGTTCTCAAAAGTAATAGGGGTGCTGACCTAGATGATCTCGTACCGGCACTCTTCAAAGAAGGGGGTAGGTGTTAGTAGAAGCTGACACTCAGTTGTTTCAACTTGTGTGGAACACAGAGGACATCCCTCCTCGTTTCGGTCACTCGATGGTAATTTTCATATTCAAGAAAGGAGTCCGGGGTTCTTGCGAAAACCATACACGAATTAACTTGACCCCAGCCACTTCTGGGGTTCTGGAATCCAGACTCACTACATTTCGGGAGGCACACATTAGGGATGAACAGGCAGGGTTTCATCCTGGGCGGGGATGTATTGTTAAAATTTTTCCTCTTCGTCAACTTCTCGAGCGGTGTGATGTGTACCACTGGCCAACAATGGCTGTAATGCTCAACTGTGAATATGCGTTCGATTCAGTGGAGCCACCTACACTTTTGGAGTCACTCGACGGCATGGGTGTAAGTGGACATAATGTTGGCGCTTTATTCCCATACTTCAGCTCAGGTTAAGCATTACGATGAACTGTCCGACAGTTTCAACATCATGAGCGGCGTACGCGAAAGCTGTTCACTTTCAACATTTTCGTTTAATTTTGTGATGGATGTAATAATGGATATTTGAAACAACCATTTCCCGTTGAAAATTTGAATAGAGCAGACAAAAGACTGACATTACACAATTTATGCTCGAGCAGATTTCGCTGCATCTCTACTGGCGCTTACTGCAGACGAGTAAAAATGTACAAAATTCCAAACCACATGACAATAACAAAGGGTCAAAGTTCAAAACCAATTCAGTTGTTACCACGGCAGCATCAACGTCACAAACAGTTCTTTTTGTACGCATAAAATAGGGTGACAGCAGCGAAATCTGCTCGAGCATAAATCGTGTAATGTCAGTCTTTTGTCTGCTCTATTCAGATAATGGATATTCTTCTGCGGCACTCACAAGATGCCAACGTGGACTTCCTACTTGATGACAGACTGACTGATCTTGATTATGCTGACGATAAGCTGTTGCTGTTTGACACTTTCCAAGCAGTACAAACAAGGCCAGACGCTACTTCGCGTTCCGTTAAGTACTTCGGAATGCGTTTTGCAGCCTCAAAATGCAAAGTGTTTCTGCAAGATTGCTGTGATTACGTGGATTCAATGTTATATGATGAAGTCATGGAGGTTGTTGACCTGTTTGTATATCCGCGAATCTGCATCAGCGGCGGCGACGGAGGTGTAGGGAATGAAATAGAGACTTGTAATTCTAAGGCTAGGGTGGTGTTTACTAATCTGAGGCACTTATGGCGACAGAGAGGTATCTCTCTGAAGCCTAATGGTCGCGTATATCAGATAACAGTGAGGGTTGTATCACTTTACTGCGGCGAAACTTGGTCGCTCGCGATAGAAGACATGAACCGGCTCCAGGTATTTGACCACTGATGTTTGGCTTGGATCATCCGTATCGGGTGGCAGCAGGGAGTAGGCATAATGAGTTTGGACTGCAGCGGTTTCTTGTGTGTCTTTGCGCACAAGCTGCTACAGACGAAATTATGGTCAAACTGACGCCAACCAATCACAGACGGTGATCAGGTGTTGTTGAATGCGTATCTGTTTCAAACAATCGAGTTGCTAGATGCAAGGTCGTTAAACAACACAACAACGAACAGCCCAACCGAAACGTGAGAACGCCTGTTGCTTATTAGTAGTCGTAAATACTATTATTCCCCTATAAAAAGGGGTTGTTTTTCTAATAACTTGAGATAGCTAAGAGTTTTGTTATAGTTTTCTCTCGATTGAGTAGTGCAGTACGCGATGGTAAATATCGAAGAAGTTAGATGATTAGGTCATGCACTAAAGATGTCGACTAATCATCTGTCACATCAAGCCGACACTGCGGCCATCTGGCGGAAGGTGCGAGGTGGACAGATGATGACCTGGCGTAGACAAATGAAGTCGTTCACGAGGAGATTGGGCACTGTAGATTGGGTTCGTCTGTCGGGCTGGAGCCCTCACGACCCACAGAGTCGATGGCTGGAGATGTTGGGTGAGGTGACAGCTAAGTGGGCTCAGTGGCGCGAATGATGTCGTTGTTTGGCCGAGTTGTTTGTGAAGTGAGTGCATTTAGCGACGCAGTGCAGTGAAAGCCGTAAGGATGATGACGCCATAAATTCACTTGCAGGTCCGTTGTTTGTTTGTTAGGTGTAAGCACCTTAATGTTGCATATTCGAATATAGACGTAGCTATTTTTAGTGACTAGGTCCCCTCCTCTCTCCCTTTTTTTCCTCTCTTCCTAAACAGGGTTTGTTTCTTATTCTTCTTCGTGGTTGTGTGGCAGTTAAGCATCAGTGTGATTCACTGATGTATTACTGTCTATGATGATGATGATGACTATGTATGTTGTTTTTGTCACTGGTATGAAAAAGGGTTATAGTTTAGCTCCATTCCTACTCACCCTTTGTTTGACGACAATACTAACAGTCACGCTTCAAAACTGGGACGGCGGTGTTCAGATTTTGTACAGCATTGGTCGTCTTCTGTTGAAAAATGGAGATTTTTGTAATATCTTTGCCAAGGCCGAGGTTAGATTTCAGGCCACGTTTTCACGAGACAACTGTTTTCACCACTGTGCCATTGACCTCGCATTTTGGCACGACCGAATTTTCATATCAGAACGCTCAACAACTTTCTTTTGTGAGTAACGATCAGGTTGCTCGATCGTCTCGAAAGGAGACAAATTAAAGAGCTCTTATGAGAGTGAAACTCAAGTCTAGTGCTTCTTTTCGAAAGAGGCTGACTGGAAAATTTACCTGAATGCGAAGGCTGCAATCAAATGTGAATGATGTTCAACTTGAAATTAACCAAATCCCCGACTGCTGTAATACTCGAAATTAGGAACTACGAATAGCCCTAAAAATCGTACTCGGATTCAAACCTCCTACCTAAGTAATAAGGAGAAGACCTGGTACTGGTTGCAGTAAGCTGTCTTATTCATGAAACACAAAGCCGCATTTATAGATGGACAGCAATATTAAAGAAATCTCAGTCTGTCTTTGGCTGATCGTATTGGCACATGCAAACTCTACGTTAATTGGTGCAAAGAAATTAGCAAATAATTGATGGTGTAACATTAAGAATGTTTTTCCAATCCTGATGTAGTATCTTGAACGCGACGTTTGGATTGTCCCCCTGTTAGATCTTCTATTGTGTCGGGGTTTGGATAATCAGTGAATCGAGTAGATTTTCACCATAACTACTCAACAGTAATCTAAAATATTGCCTAACAGGTTTAATGAGGTCGGGGATTTCGGCCTGTTCAGGAAGTTCTAATAGCGGGGTCATCGAATGGAGTTAACAGGACAGTTATTATCTCTCCTGGAGGCGATTGAGCAATGTGACCATTACTCACAAGTGGAAGTGGTTGGCCGTTCACATATGATAATGTTGTGTCCAATGTAAGGTCAGTGGCACAGTGGTCAGCGCGGTTGCCTCTTGGAAGTGTGGCCGGAGTTCTAATCCCGGCCATGGCAAGGATATACACTACCGACGTCCTCTAACAAGAGCGAATTTTTAGTGCTTCTTTTAAAAAGAACCTGGCTGGAAAGTCTATCTAAATGCGATAGAATGTGAGTGATGTTCAACTTGAAACTTCTGTAATAGCCCACTGCCGTGTACCAAACCCAGTGGTTCAACCTCAATCGTTCGTCCTGCCTCACATCTGGTCAGCAAACATTGCGCTCTAATTGTCTCACCAGGCCTGCATCCTACTAACAACGCCCAAAGTCCCATGGACCGACCGTGACGCACATCACATGACCGGCATTCTCACTCCAGTCCGCACGCATGATGTCCGTTGAGCAATTCCAACTTTCACTCACCCGTCTGACGGCATGTTCGTTTCTGTCACCACTGCAGTCATCATGTCACAGACACACACGTGTGTTCACTGCGTACTATTCACGTGCACGTCCAACACTGGTCAAGTTTGCAGACGAGTAGACAACTTCCAATGCCATGCCTCAGTGGACGAGCGCTTCATCAACAAGTCAATGTAACGGACTTGTGGACGTGTACTCAACCACCGCTCCACACCGCGTCAACATGATCCTGCATCTTCAACTGTCCCGATGCACATCTAGATATGGTTGTCGGTATTTTTATCGATCCGCATACTATTTCATACTGTACATGGGTCCTAAATGTATGCCTATACCTATCGTTTCAACAAATATGTATAAATCCACAATTATGTATCTTTTTCTGTAGTAAGTAGTGATTATAAATTGAACATCATCCACAATTGATCGCCGCCGTTCCATACCCATAGACTTTCCAGTCGAACCCCTTCGAAAAGTACTAGACTACAGTTTCGCTCTCATTACAGCTCATCAGTAGTGCATATCCTTGTCACGGCCGGGACTAGTGCTCCTTTTCGAAAGAGGCTGACAGAAAAGTCTATGGGAACGCGACAACCGCAATCGATTGTGAGTGGTGTTCAATTAATATGAAAACATTGGCGAGTTACACGTACTTCGACAGGTATGCTATCGAGGCAGTCACATGCTATTCTGTCTAAATTAGTGAATGATCAGCTTCGTCAGATTGAAATGGATTTTGTATTTGCTGGATCTAAGACGCTATTACGAGACTGATAGGAACCTGCTCCTTTTCCTACTTCTTGCATTAAGTTTTTAGTATAATCAGGGATTTGGCATCGCTGTTTGATTTTTCCTGCTTCTATCCTCTGTATGTTGTATATGGAAGACACATTATGTGGGATGTTAGGAACCAGTAGAAACGGACTGCGCTATGATCGAAAAATATTGCCACAAAAAATTTTGCGGTCACTGGCGCTTATAATACGTCGATTCGTGAACAAATGAAGTCGCCTGAACCAACAATAACGATTGTTCGAGGGACTCCGAACAAGTGTAATTCTTTCTACTAATCTCCCTCATCAGGGTCTTCTATTCAATCCACCATTCATTCGAGTTGCAGTTATTGAGGGTTTGACTTGTTTTCAACATTTACCTCATTTATCAACCGAAGAAAACATGTCCACCATGAGTGCATCAGTGGATGATTGATTTCAATTCATTCTAAGCAGAGTACTCAGAGCAGAAGGTAGAAAGGTCGTCGAGAAGGTGTTGTTCTGAAGGTATTCAGGTTAGGAGTGTGATAGATTGGAGACAACTTCACACAGTTCCACAAAATGTGTGAAGTATGGTAGAAAAAGAATACATAACGGAAACAGACAATAAAAATGAAAAAAGTGGAATTGACCGAACACACTTCATAAGCATCCGAAAACAAAAATTGATAAGGAGACAGTTGGGTTGTTTCGTTGTAAAGAATGCGGGATTGTTACCATGGCTGTTGCCACACACGTTTTCGCAGACCTACACTGACCGCATGGTCGACTTACCTGATCACATACGTTCGTTTTAAGCTAAACAGACTTTCACACTTGATTCAACTTTGAAAAATTATGACTGATTCCGTTCCGTCTTGTTACAACTACGTGTGACCTAGCCAGTCAGTCTTGTGGGGTCAGTAACAACTCGATAGAATCACAGAATGTTTGATAATGTGGAGAAAAATTATCGACAATAAACTTCAGTACATCATACAGCTCGCTAGTCAATCCAAAATGGATAATCTCGGCAATGACACTTCTCCATCTTACGAGACTGGAAATTCGCTTTGAGTTGAACGTACATCTTCGCTTTGTGTCGCAAACAAACTGTGAACCTCCGCTGCTGATTGATTCCACATGGTTTAGATTTCAATGACACCGTTAAGGGACATGGGCAATGCCACTCACGTGACGGTGCCAGCGGAGAAGAGTCCTAGAATTGGGACAGTGAGCACAAAGGCGACAGAGTGAAAATATCTGGTAGGTTTCGATAATGTCCTGTGCTGCAGTCAAGGCTAAGAGTTTTTAGGTTGACACAGTGAACGGGCTTACCCACAGACTGGTGTCTATGCTTAAGATGACTTAATGCTTACCAGTTCGTCACATACTCCAATTTAATGGGACGAGCATTTGTCAATTATTTTTCTTGCAACCCACCCATCTGATCACAACGTTTTATTGTTTTGTCGTTAGATAAAGCCATTTTGCGCCTCAGCAAAGTAGTTTGTTGTGGAGTTGAGGAAAAACAGTTTCTCATGCTGCATCTAGAGCCGTGAAATCATCAACACATTATCATGGGTTGAATGGGTTAGCGTTTTAAGAGTGGCCTGCCGATACACCTTACATCAGTTGGAAAGTTGGGAACAAGATATCGAACATCATCACCATCATCATCATAACAGCCATGAGCCTGACCAAAAGCTACTGTGGCTCCGGTCGCCACTCACCTCGATAGTGACGTGGAATATCCTAGAAGAAAAGTCACTAAGAAGGTTGAACATTATTAAAATAAGACTAAACGGAAGAACTAGAAATGGTATGGATACAGGTACACCATTGACTGCGACACATCGCCATCTCGAATAGCGTCTCTAACCAGCGGTTTGAGTGATCACGAGGACCTCATCTAGGCAGGCCACATCTACCCACTCTGTTCAGTGGGGCAGTCAAGGTCTTCATATTTAGTGACCACGCTATTCTTTGACCACCACGCGGTTTTACCCAACTGTCGACGGCATCAGTATATAATGCCCGGTACGGTAAACGATCAGATGGCATACGGAGTACGTGACCCAACCATCGCAAGCTGTGTACCGTGATTAGTTGACCAATAGATCGCGCATCCTGAGCATTCCGGAATACGCGCCGGCGAACGGCCACATTGCTCACGCGATCAGTCCACTCAATATGGGCCAATTGGTGGAGACAACGATGGTCAAATACAACAAGTCTGTTGATATCTTCTTTGTGAACAAGACACATTCCCGAATCATAGAGCAAAATGGAGCACACACAAGCATTATATACCCTTCCTTTCAGCGACCACCGAACGTCTTTCGGACGCCACAGATGACGCAGTCTGGCAAAGTCAATACGTGCCTTTGCAATCCTCGCTGATATCTCATCAGCAATATTACAGGCTGACGAGATGGTGCTACCCAAATAGGTGAAACTGTTCACAGTCTCAAGCGAATTACCTGCAATAAAGATGGTAGGAGTGGAAATGCCCCAGTCTTGAAGCAACACTTTGCACTTTGAAGGTGCGAAGCGCATTCCACACAAACCAGCTCGGTCGCTCAACCTGTCCAGCATGGTCTGCATGTTTTCGGCAGAGGGGCTAAGTAAGACAATGTCGTCCGCATACTCCAGATCGGTCAACCTAGCGCCAGGAAGAAGCTCAACTCCAAGCCCACTGTATTCCCAAAGCGCACCCTCCCGAATGTCATCCATGACAAAATTGAACAGGAAGGGAAAAATCGGACACCCCTAACTAACACCACTAGAAGTGATGAACGCCCGAGACAATTGTCCATAAACGCTCACCCTGCTTTTAGAGTGATCTCAACAGATTCACGTATTTCTCTGGCACTCCCTTGCGAAGTAGACAGTTTCAGAGAACGTTACGAGCAACTGAGTCGAAAGCAACCTTTAGGTCCAGAAAGACCACCACTGTCGGCCGCCCATAATAGTGCCGATGCTCCAGGATCCGTCGCAAGGTAAAAGTATGATTAACGCACCTTCGACCGGATCGAAATCCTGTCTGTTCTTCGCGTATCTAGCTTCCTTTGGATTTAGTGAGCCAAAGTAAAATGAGACCAGTGAGTAACTTGGACGCAATAGACACCAAACTGATGCCTCTGTGGTTGTCACATAGACTTCGGGCCCCCTTTCTGAAAACGGGAATGACTGTTGATAGACACCAATCACGTAGCACCTCTTCAGTCTCTCAAACTGTCTGCAGGATTCAGTTCTGGACCAGAAACCTTATTACACTTTAATAACTTGAGCTCCAGGACTACTTCTGTTTCCGACGGAGGAGCGTCTGGGATGCAATAACTGACCAATCGGGTTCCGTCGTCCACATGATCTGACTGAGGTCAGCTGAACTGCTCTGCAAAATGTTCAGCCCACCTGTCAAGTCGGCGCGATTGACTGGTAATAAGTGAACCATCTTTTTCAAATATGGTCTCACTTACACCGAATCAACGGTCAGTACAACTACACATCAGAAAAAAAAACTTTCTGCTATTCCCAGATAAAAAGCCTTTTTCCATCTCTTTTGATTGTTCGACCAAGTATTGCTCACGGTCTTTGTGCAAACCTTTAGTCAGCTTACGTTTAAGTTCTCGACGGTCGTCATCATAGTCAGAACCAGGTGGGATCGAGCGACGCTCGTTCATGAGGTTTATCGACGTGACGAAAATCCACTTCTGTCGAAGATTAACAGCCCCTTCGGAACTTGCCTGTTCACAGCATGCTTTCATAGCTTCGGCGATTTGTTCCCGGTGTTCATTAGGATTCTTCGTCTGACTTGAACTGGGCAACTTCTTCACTAACGCCTTTTAGTGAACGTTGTTCACATCTTAATCGCTCGAATGCCAGTGAAGCACCTTGCATTTATGAGCGCAGGTCCTCTGGGCAAATGATAAAACGGAACGGACACGCACAACAGCACGATCCGAGTCCAGGCGGTTTCCCCAAAAGGCACGACAATCCTTAACAGTGTGACGCCACCTGTAAATAACTGCTATATGATCCAACTGTGTCCACGCCTGAGAAACACACGGAGGTCTCCAAATAACACTGATTTTTCCTGTGTTGGAATGCAGTGCTCGAAATATACAGACCGTGAGACGCGCACAATTGCAGCAGTCTTTCACCATTATCAGTGCGTTGCGCCCGGACACCAAACATACCTTCCAGCCGCTTCTCATCCGGAGAAAGACGACCAAGCTGAACATTAGAATCGCCCGCTAGTATGATCATGTCTGAGTGTTTAGTTTGCTTCAGAAGGTCAACGGTGGCCTCATAGAACGCATCCTTGGTAGCATTGCTCCGCTCTGGAACTCAGTGCGATTCCTACCCCAGCCTGACCGCGAGATTCAGCTTCAGCGTCACCGGAAGCCCTGAGAGAGAAGCGCTTGGATTGGCAGTTATCTAGAGGTGAGCTCAAATGGATAACCGTGCCAGGATCGTAGACTCGGGTCTACGACACACACCACACATCAAGCTCCAGACTTGAAAGAGTACTAGCCAGAGCAGCTTGCCGACTGACTTGTCAGAGTGTGCGGACGTTAAAGGCGCCAATGTTTACCAGTTGTCTTGGACTCAGAAAACAATTATCGTCTGGAGGGATATGGAAGGCAGAAGAAATAGGGGGTAAAACAGTAGGAGAAAGTCGAGATCAGTTAGCAATGTCACTGTCAAGAGAACGATAACTTCTGATACTTCCCGGTCGTTTATGCCGCGGAAGGGGGTTGACTTGAAGAACCCCATCCCGAGTTTCTGACTCAAAAGTCTGACATGCGAGACAATAAGATATGGGGTTTTCTTGGGGAACCCCACGCGGAGCCAATGACTCAATAGTGTGAGTGGCTTGCCTAGGCCGAGGGCGCAGTGAATAAGAGATTGATGTCTCATTCTGAGCACTGCCGCGCGCAGTGAATGTAGTCGAAGCTACATAAGGTTTTTGAGAGATACTAGATGTTTTTCGACCGTATTGGCTAATACGCCGGTGGTCGAGGTCAACCGATGGGCGATCAGAGTGCTCTTTGTTTGAGGGTACCTTTTCTAACCCGCTTCTTCCTGATACCGAAGACAGCAGTGCAGTAACTATGAGAATGGTTCTGCTGTATGCCCATAGGATCGTGCCTCACTATCTAAGCACTCCTATACGGTCAGCAGTGCGACATACAATCCTATGAGTGTAACTGCTTTTTCGTATGACTGCTCCCTTTTGGCCTGTCTGACAAGGTTGCACCTGGAAGGACCGGAGTCCTAGTCAGCGTAGCCCGCCGGATCAACACAGTGCACAAGCCCGACCATCTCGCCAGGGTAGCAGTATAGGTCGGGAAAGATGTTAAACATTTCGACCAGAGGAATTAAGGGAGTTGAGTGCTAACTTTCCGATTATATTTGGGTCTAAAATGAGACAACGGGCATTATACTCTCTGGTCGCTGCAATTTTAAAAATTACAGATGACAAAGAAAAAGAGAAAAAGACCATCGAGGAACATGACTGATATGTAAGACGGTCAATTTGAACAAACTACAACGATACATTACCTATTTTGTAGCATTTTTTCTGAGGATACCACATGATGACTGAAATGCTCGTACGTGCTAAGATTCACGTTGTACTGCAGTAAGCCGTGATGGCTACCTTTCGAAGTACACGCGAGTGCAAACGTACTCAGATACTTGCAAGGTCAATCAGCTTGATCGTACATTCAAATAAATCAATAATTAGAGTCAAAAATCAGAAGACATCTTAGGAGTAATTTGCAAGCAGACATTTTCAACGAGACAGTTAAAATGAAGTGACCACACCCTACCCAGCTAAGTCAGTTGCAAGTTAACTAAAAACTAGGTTTTCGTTGTTCACTTAGCCCAGACACTATTCGTTTGCACTATAAAACGACTACACAAACTAGGAATAGATGTAGTAGTCTGTTTGCTTTCCAGTTCAAAGAGGATGTCACCTTTACTTGGTCGCTGTTGGACTCGTAAACACTGTAAGGTTTCAAATATATCGTACCTACAGCTCGGTAACAAATGTCTACGGCTCAGTGTATCTTGACAAACAGCCGCTGTTAGACTTGCTCATTTGTTGTTTGTAGGCAGCCCGTTTAGTTGTTATGTTGTGTTCACAAGCGTAAACTATAGTAAATTATTCATCGGTTGGTTTTTGAATAATCCTGTGGTCTTCCCACGAGACGATTTGAAACGGAGTCACAAAGCGATCTACCGCACGAGATAGACTGGGTGACCCAACTACAATCAACCTTCGGCACGGCGGATTGAGTGAGTGTCATATTCCCAAAGCTACGCTGTAATTGTACAGTATGTTCAGTGTAGGACTGAAGCAACGAGTTGCTTGTACGTTTCGACCTATAAGTATCAAGAAAGTGGATTGGTTGTTGAGGTTCGCATGTGTCGGTGATTACAGCAACACACCTTATAACGTTCTGTCGAAATATGAAGGAAAAAACTAGCATTACATACCCCGATTACTACTGCTCGTATTAAGCAAAATTACGGCATCCCAAAATACACGGCCTAGAGAAGATAGATTTTGGGTGGTAGATTATGTCATCAGAGACCATTGCGATTCACCTCGTCATGATTTTATGGCGGTTACTCAACAGTAGCAATAACTGATACGTGGATGTCGTCGTTGACGAGAATGACGATGATGACGAAATCCAAAAGTTTACAAGGCATCATGATTAATGCCCGGCTTGCTTTAAACAACAACCAAGTCTCTGATTTCTTCAAGTGGTGTCCCTCATACCTTCGTTAAATCTTTTACATCCAACATCTCCAGCATCATGAGGGGGTAATAGCTTTTCCAAATTTAGCAGTCTCGTGTCATCAATTATCCGCTCGACAGCTTACAACTTTAATACCGTGCATAACGTGACTTGAGCTAACGACTGACCATCAACGAAGTGACTTATGTAAATCAATGTTCCTTTGACCATAAATGGATGGTGTTGAGACACTAGCCGTCTCACGTGATGAATAACGAAGTGTTTCTAACAATTCATCTTCAGGCCGGTACAATTATATGATAAATTTATAGAGATAGGTCGAAATACCAGTCTGACTTATTACAGAGGAAGTGGGTCACTGATCGATTATTAGGCGATGGCATGATTGGTTCATTACATCACGCTCGCCCATTGGTTGGACCCCATAGGTTAGCCACCGATCTCGTGGATTTGTGGCCATGAAAGCTGCAACGCCTGGACAAACCGCTATTAATAACATAAT
This sequence comes from Paragonimus heterotremus, assembly GCA_013368495.1. NCBI lineage: Eukaryota > Metazoa > Platyhelminthes > Trematoda > Plagiorchiida > Troglotrematidae > Paragonimus > Paragonimus heterotremus. The sequence continues at coordinate 52,674 of LUCH01004006.1, read as the reverse complement.
AACGGCTCAAGCATATGATATCTTTAGCAGCACTAGGCGTTTTTATTCGGACGACACTTGACAGGTTACTGGCACCCGACATACTACTTGGAAGGCTTGGTCAATGTTTACCAAGTGCCTACTTTCAACCAGATCAGCGAGAATAGCACCAGTCAACGATCGTGTTTTCCCGTGTGCTAACCACCGTGGATGATGTTCTCGAATTCGCTTTGAAAGCCGTCTTAAAGTTCGACCAATATAACCTGCCCACAGGCACAAATAAATGAGTAGATACACATGGGTGAGGTCAGAACTGTCAGCTTATCTGTGTTATAAGAATGGAGAACTGGGAATACAGTGGGTTGGATACGGAGTTCAGTTGTAGCATGTGTCCGACTAGACCTATTTGTCAGTCATTCTGCGACCTTGTCATCTTTAAATTGCGCTCGAATAAACATAGACTTCTTTCCTACGTACCACAATTCCGATTTACGTGACGTTCTAATCAGGTTTTTGGTGATAAATCGTCCCGGGTAGTCGTTGACATAGAGTCCGTTCACTATGAATTCAAGTTCACTGTCTAACATATCATGTCGAATGAATTTTGTATGCTCTGCCAGTCGAACAACGCACCAGAATTTTTCTTTGCTTCAAAGGTACAAAACTGTGAAAATCTGTGTACGGGTGAGTCCAGGTATTCTTGTGATGAATCCTGCGTTGAATATTGCCTTTTATTTGTCGATGTCGATTAAAAATTAGGAAATAGATTTGGTTTTCAGCCTCCTCGTCAAGAGTAAACTTAACTGATTGGTGGGCCCGACCGAATTTGTCAAGTACTGTGAACATACCAGTATCCGAGCTAGTAATGATAAATATGTCGTCAACGTATCGATGGTACTGAGTTGACTGGCCAATGGTAGACTGAAACATGGTGCGTTCAAGCTTTTCTATAAATATATCGGCCAGGAGAGGTCCGATCGAGATCTCACTGTTAACCATCTGTCTGTCGGCACAACACACTGTTGAGTGACAGTTGTACATCGAATGTGCATCGAAGCAGAGGCGTTTTCAACTCCATTATGATAACCCAATATTCAGTTCAAGCTCAGGCACGTAGGCGCAGATAAAATCTGCAGTTTCCAACTGCAGTACGTTTGTAAATAAAGATACTACGTCCAGTGAGCGTGCTTTCTGGGAATTCATATTAACGTCTTTGGATGCATTCGACAAATTGGCAAGTATCACGTAGACTGAGCGGGGCTATTGTTTTTCGGACAGGTTCAAGTGATTTCACTGGTCACTTCGCCATTGAGTGGTAGGGCGAATTAATCATATAAAGTATTGGACACCAGGTTTGTAGAATTTTGGTAGACCATGGAGGCGGGGTGTTATAGAACCATGTGGTCGTAGTTGCTCTCAAATCGCGACGGTTATCAGCTTTTCGTCCTTTAATGTCCTAAGACATTTATTGATCTGGTGTTCAGCAAAGTCAGTTTTGCTCTTTTCGTTGGCGACTTTATGGTACTTGGTTTGGTCTGCGAGAACATCACTCAGTTTGTCAACGTAATCGCTTCTATTCATGACGACAATTCCAGCTCCTTTGTCTGGTCTGCTGAGGCAAATATCCGGATGCCATTGAAACATCTTCAGTGTATCCATGTGTTCCTTAGTCAAAGGCTCACTGCTTCTCAAAGCACGCTTACTGTATAGCCAATAACAGTCGACGAGTGTGGTATTACACAACTCAGTGCTATCTGGGGAGTGTGGGGTTAAATCTTGTCTTTGTCCAAAAAGATTCTCAACTTTCACCTCAAGTTCTAGACTCTCTTTTTTACATTGTGGATAGCGAAAATTAGAACCGAGTGAGAGCGCCTCGACTGTGATACGACCAAGGTGTAAATTGGGAAAGTTGTGTACGTACCCTTCTGTTTGACATGGGTATTCTACCTGTAGCCTAAAAGATCAGAGGCTGCGTGTAGTGAAGCCCGTTTCCTCCGATTCCACGTGGCAATCGCTCGTTTTACGGATACAAAGACCAATTCCCGTATCTGATCTGCGAAACTTTCTGCTGGTAATTTTGCTACCTAATATTGCGCTCAACTTCGACAATTCTGCTACGATGAGTAATCGATTGCTTCCGACTATAGCGTTTAAATGCTAAGATTCATATTTCGAAACAGTCCCTGCGTTGGGTATGTCAGTAGGACCTCCGATATTAGTCGCGATCAACGTAGTCGGTGATGAATTAGTTTGATTCCGCCGCCTCTGCCAGATGAGTGGTGAACCTGAGGTACTTGCTTAGTGCCTTAGCTTCTTACATCATTACACCGGCCTGAAGATAGATTATCGGAAACATATGTTTGCCTATATGTTTTTATGCCAAATACCACAAGGGGCACATGTGATTCATCGAGGTAAACCAAAGAGCCCAAGATGGTTAAAGCGTTAAACGCGTACCCGAAGTTCAGCATTCGTCTGGCAGGAGCGGAGAAATCGATCAAATTTATTACTGACTACAGTGATCTTTTTCACAACAGACGAACGGGATTTTATCAGAATACAACTGAATTTTGTTTGACCAACCATTGTGAAAGACGTTACAGTCATTTTTTGAAGAATGACCTCTACGAAATCGAATGAGCACTTCAGGTTGTTATGGTGCCTTCGAGCTGAGGGGCCCATCAAACTTCATCCCATCATGTGAACGTCAGGTACCTCAAAGATTAGACATTCGTCATTTTTAAATAATCATGACAGTTGTCCATGGTCGGGGCATGAAAGCATTGCCATATGACCAACAGATACAGATATGCGAGCCGGGATTACCAAAATGTAGATGTCACCACGCGACACTTGATAAAACCAGAGAACACTGTACGGGTGGATCAAAAGAAACGAGAGGAAATCCTATCAGAGAGAGACAAACGACAAGTATTCCTGTTGGCTTCCGGAGCAACAGAAAATTTCTCATGATTCATGTTGTCACGTCCGAGCAATGATCATAACAGATGTGGGAAAATATACTGTGCGTTACACTGATGGTCATTATTAAGTGGTTTCTTGGTTCCGCTGCAACCAGTCAAAACCACGAGGGGCATAGCTTTCGCAACGTTTTGACACTGTCGGAGAGAATTAATCAATCGACTTACACTGTACAAGCTTCATCAAATGAAGCGTGTTGGTGTGTTGGACATGCGGCTTGTAAAATGGCTACCAATAGGATACATGGGTATATGGGTCACTTGAGGTCACAAACTGAAGCGTAGCTGAGACGGTGTTTGGACCGGTCATTATGTGTGTCTGTGACCTTTTCTTCAGTTTTTCATGGTGAAAGTTCGCAGTCCAAGATGAAAATGTGGTTTTCTTTCCCAGTCTTATCTGGAGAACATTAATATGTACACCTATATTGAATTACTTCTTGCTTTGTGTTTTTTGGTCTCTTTCTCCTTAGCTTAAATCATGTCACTGGGCTCTCTCTATTCTGTGTTTTCGACAGAAAAGGGGTTCACTATCACGCTAGCTTACCGTTTAGCTACTCCGTACTAGCCGATTGAGCCACGAACGACGTGTATTATTTCTTTGGATCTGCACTGGATTTGGAATGTGCGAGTGGAATCACAGGCCATACAGCGCGTCATTTATGGTGATGGCTTTGCGCAGGCGTCCTTTGGATTCGGCCACTGTAACAGGTTTATCTGGAAACTATGTGCAGAGGTAGGCAATTCGGGATTGAATGGGTGAAGGAAATACGGCAAGCCTTCTTTTCAGGGTGCCATTGTGATCCACTCAATAAATCATGCAAAACTACTGAGAACACCGAATCGCCCGATCAGTTCGTCACCTGTGGTGTAGTTGTGATTAAGAGAACTTCTGTCAGTGGACGTTATTTGTGGTTAAAAAGCTACTTTTTAACGCGGTTGGACGATCATAGTCAACTGGATAATCAGGTTCAGACACCTAAGGTTGATGAACATCGTTGAAGGGTCTGTTACTGCACCACTAGTGCGTACTTCCAGTTGGCGGGCGGTCTACTTAATGTAGGAGACCTAACAATGTTCGTAATTTATCTAACCGCACAAGGACAGATTTGCTGTCGTTCAGATGGAATAACTTTATCTTCACTGCACTGGTCGGTTTAAAACCATTCAGATGTTGAGTATCTACTTAAAATATTTCAGTATATTCCTTCTGTATGGAATAATAATAATTGGCAATCATTTACTGGATTTGTTGATCTTGGGGCAAGCTACCTCTTGGATTGAATGTAACAGCTTGTCGTGGTACCCGTTAGTTTGCATCGTAGACCTGGCGATTGTATATGCTTTCAGTAATTCATCCTCGGAACAAGGCCATGTGTAACGGGTTGGGTGCGTCTCTTTATAAACAAAAATGGTCTGTTTTGAGCTAAAGGGAAGCTACCGACTGAAATGGGTATTCTTTCTGCGCATTTCCGTGTCCAGCCTACCACCAGCTCTTCTACGTATTTCGTAGCCCAGAAAATTCAGTTCCTGTAACGCCGATTCAAGTCCAACCGTAACTTTGTTGTGCTGATGAAAGACATTTATTTGCTCCATAAACTTATCCCTTGTTTCTGTGCTCATCACCACTAACGTATCATCGAACTATCCCAAAGGAATACTGAGTGGACCAGGAAAGCTGAAGAGTAATTTGTCTTCTAAGTTTTGTATGACCAAGTTAGCAACCGTGACAGAGATGGATTAAATCACTCTGACTCCTTGTAATCACTGATAGAGCATCCCTCTGGATGTAAAATGGATGGACAGTAAGCAAGGCTATGTGGCTTCTATAGGCTTGTCAACTGATAAGATAGTCCTTTCAGTCTAACTGGCATCAGATCCAGAACGATGGCGAACGACATCCAAACATCACGCTAAGACCTCAGTTGACGCGCAAACCCATCTATCTTGTTGGTCACCTTTTCACACATCTCATGTCAAACACACCAATACGTGTTATTTGACGACTACCCTCTAAGAAAGGTGTATATTGAAATTTTTACGAATTAAATCACTCGAATGTGTCGAAATGTTGCAACACCTATGATCCTTTTGGTTTTAACTCAGCGTGGCTTAAACAAGCAACTGCTTAGTAAATCTTGTTGGTCCTTAACAGTCGCCATGCAACGACGTTAGACAAACGTATAGAATAAAGCTATTAAGGCCAGTTAGCTGAACTAGTGTAGTGAGGAGAAGCGATCGTATTACACTATTCGCACCACCACTATTCAGTAGTGGGCATTGATGTAGCCGCGGGGAAAATATAAGCAACATCGGAGAGCAGCCTCCCATAAACTGGTTCTTGGTACCTAAAGGAACGTGAAGGAACTGAGCATTGGTGTCCGTGACAACTGTGACGCTCTGGGCCCAGTACCGTACACAGATGAGTGTTTCTATATGTCGTCATGATGAAATGCATAACCCATGTATTGCTTCCCTGAATAGATAACCCTTGCGTCATCAGTGTTCTTGGCTCACAACACTAGCAACGTAGGCAGGACCATCTAGAATCGGATGGAATTAACGCTCAATAGAAACAGGACGTCGTTTGCTTAAGTCGTGGGAACAATTTTGGCTAAAATGGTCCCGAGGCATGGAGATTTGGCTGAAACGATCTACGAAAGGACGTGCGCTTCTTCCGGCGATCTAACACTGGAAGCTTCCTGACCGTTTGAGTGATAGTGTCCGTTTTGGAGTAAGTGGGCACTCCATACTAGACAGCCTACGGTTAGATAGTTGGGGATCTTATTCATCTCAAACCGACGGCTGTTGTAAAACCCCGAAAAGATAGTCTGGATCGTCCACGAAATAGTAATGTGATTAATAGGAATCGAATTCTCCTCCTTGTAATTAAGGAGACGGAAAAGACTGGTCCCGAGATTAACGCGACTTTCCCCGCATGTTGCTGTCAAATCAAATCAAAAGACAGATACCGAAGGCCACTTCGTTCCTTTCCAAAAACGTGTGCATAGTAACCTGCAGACATTATCGAATCAGAAGGGACAGTAACCACACGTAATGGTTGAGGTCAACAAGTTACCAGTGAGCATGGCGGAATAAAAGTCAAGCAGGTGAAAAGTGGTGAAACCTACCTACGAAGTGTTCTCGAATTTCTGTTCATTCTGGTTGGGCAAAATCGTTTTCTCGAGGAAGGAGACGGTTTTGGACGGAAAAATGGTGTTCCCTAACAATCACTGCACAACCTTCAGCTAGTCCCTTTCGAAAAGGAGTGTTACACTCAAGTTCTGCTTTCGTCGGTAGTGCACGTCCATCGCATAGTCAAGATATGAACTCTGTCCACGTCTTCATAAGCCAACCGTGCCCACTGATGATGATGATGATGATGATGATGATGTTGATGATGATGGTGATGATGATGATGATGATGATGATGATGATGAAAATACCTGCATACTTGACACAATCATCGTCATAACTTTGATCGGGTTGAGACAGTGGTAACAGATGCTCAAGAGTGAGGCTCATGCGACGAATGTTTGATTGAATGTTTGAACCGTTTTAACGAAGTTGAAATTGTATGGACATTTCGCAACAATAAGCTCGCTTCCGTGAGTCGTCTTGATTAGGGAATTTCGCGCGAAACGTGTCCTCACGGAATTTGGCAATAACTACAGGTTCGATTAGGTATTCCGTAATGCCGTTTCCGCCATTTTACTCTTGGAAATAGACGGATCTGTTGTTATTGACGATTTCCTCCCTCATCACCAGTCACAGCAGCTCGAAATTCCGTTATAAAATTAGCTCCAATTCTCCTGATGACTTCTTGCCTGCATTAATAGGGCATTCGTCAGGTGACGACTTCAAACGCACACGTGATATACATCCAAGATAGCTTGAAGGTCAAAAAATGCTCGTTAGACTAAAGCCATATACCACCTTTTGCTGATACCAATGGTCGGTTGTTCGGTTACTGCATGGTGAAGTGTGCTTGCAAACAGGCTGGTAGGATGCGCCTCGGTTTCTGTTCCCTCCGAGTTGGTAAGGCTGCGATTGTAGTTAGTTTTTTTCCGAGCCAGTCTCTTTATATAGATTTACTGTTCAGAGAACCTAACGTCTGGTTGACCCCTCTATACTCTACCCAACCAGTTCGTACTATGATTTCAGTCAGTGCTAGTTAGTTGACATTCATTTATCCCCGTTTCACTAGTATATATATATTTTTAACTGACTTCGAAACAAACGTTTGATAACGTATGCTGAGGCAACTCATTTCAACACCAACACTCTATACATACATAAGGCCGTAACAAAGATATGTACCATAGACGAGTTCTAGCAGGAGTGAAACTCGAATCCAGTGTTTCTTTCCGAAAGAGACTAGCTGGAAAGTCTGTCTGAAGGAAAAGGTTTTGAACAAGTATGAAGGCTGTCCAACTTGAAATGAACTGGATCCTCGACTACTAATTAATGAACAAAACAGACGGTTTTGCGACTTTTATGCTACCCTGTTAGCAACCGGACTGATTTTAAAAGTCACCCTTTTGTGACTGTTCTATGAGTTTGACCTTCGTACCGTCAACTCGTTTGCAATAAAAGCTAGTGAAGATGTTGCAAAATCCCCTACAGTATATATCGTGTAATGAAAGTCTTTTGTCCACTCAATTCAAAATAACAATGCGGAATGATTGTTCCAAACTTCGAATATCCTACTCCGTTTGGACTCGGCACGGCCTTTTGACCTACAGCACTGAGTTCGTGTTCCTTTATCGATGAAAAATGCTCTAGTTGCATCATACTGCTTCCCCTTGAGTTATCTGGTTGACTGTCTCAGACATCAACGAACAGATTTTGTCTTGCTACTTGCCATCACCTTATATCTTACATGTTAATTTGTCAAAAGTAACCGATGTGGTAGGATCCAATTGCCATTGTGCAAGACGGTTTGCGTAATACTCTTGGCCTTTTTCAAATCCATTGATGGGATTCAACATTTTTATTCTCACTCCAAAATATATCTGTTTACATTTTGCACTTCTGTGATTGGTGAACCCCTCCCCTCGAATTTGTTCTTGTCTCAATCAGTTTATTTGGCACTGAATTTCTTCCTGACAGTTAAACTTAAATTGTACACATTTTTATTTTCACTCTCTTCAACTCTCCAAGAAGGAGAACAAGCTAAGGGTAAGGTAATGTTAAAAGCAAAATGTTGTTGACTGTCATTGTAAAACAAAGTCCTTTTATCCAGTTCATCAAGACAGTAAAATGAGGTTGGTGTGATTGTGAATGTAACGTCTTGTTGCGCAAATGTTTATTATTTGTGTTAATCTATACCACAAAGGAACCGCTTTTGATGGGTAATCATCAAAGTTAAAAAGCGCCGCAAATACTTAAATTTTCATCTGATCTGTGAGTGAGTAAATTAGAAGGGCTAGTGACCTTTTCCCATTTCGGGCGATAGACAAGCAAGTGCAGTTTTGTCATCTGACTCAAACTGAGTAGCCAAAAAAACTAGCGAGTGAGGTACAGCGTACTAAATCGATTTTGACTCCTACCATCTTCGTGTTTGGTTATTTATAGCATAACAAAATTATTCATACAGTACAGTAATAAATATTTCGGACCATGGGGGTTGCACACACTACAACTCAATGAGGCAAACTGCTCATATTTAAGGAAAAATAGGCTAAACATTACTCACAGGTGAATGTCACTGAGCGTTTTCACAGGATGACTCAGTCATTCCCACTGTGGGGTCAGTGTCACAGTGATCCAAACCGTAGTCTCATGGAGGCGTGGTTCACGTTCAAACCCAGACTGTAGCAAGGATATGAATTAGTGACGAGGGTAAACACGAGTATAGTGTTTTTATCGAGAGGGGCTTGTTAAAAACTCTACGGGAATGCGAGTGTTACGACCGACTATGGGTGATGTTCAGATTGTACCAACCCCCAACTCCTTGTCAGTATACAACTTTAGAACAATAATACTCTGTGGTGACTTTTAGTAACGTCAACAGTAAAGCGTAAGATGTACGCCTAGACGAATGGGGACGTTCACCAATGAACACATCACCAAAGGGCTATCTACAACTGGAACTGACATCGCTGGAAGTGCAAACACAAAACACTTACGTGAGGTGGGTCATAGAGTCTGTGGTGCCAGCGCCTTCCATACCACCTATCACTCGAGGACTAACAAAAAAGAGATTTGCTGAACCGACTGAATTTCATCGGATAAACCCAGTGCCTACAGAGGCAAAGAGTTCTCAATGTGTGTCTCGTAATTTTGTCCTGTTTCTAAAGGTCCCCACCGTTCTTTAATGTTTTTTTCTCATTATGTACCATTCTAACAGTCTCAGTTTCTTATTGAAGTTAAAGGCACTTATTGACATTCTCCCCACTCCACACTTAACCACTCACGTTCAGTTAACCTCTTAGCATAACTCTTCTCATTTGCTTCATGTTACCTCTTCAAGAAATATATTCTTGAATCTTGACTATCAGGACCGTGCTTATCAACTCCGCGTACTTCGCTGATGTTAACATACTTGCTGGCTGTATACTGGTTCGGTTAGTGTCGCTGTCATATTCGACTGAAAACAAATGTGACATTTGTTTCCCTCGATACTGCTTGCATTTCATTCAGCAGCCTCATTAGTAAATGCGATATACTTTGATAAATTCCCACTATTGACACTGCTGTGGAAGATTTGTAGCTCGGAGGGCGGAGTTTGTTGATGCAAACTGAAGAACACTCACAACTGATTACAACTGTCGTAGTCCCATAGCATTTTCAATTAACCCTTACGAAAAGAAGCAGTGGACTCAATATTCGCTATTTTCATAGCGCATCAGTGGTGCCTATCCTTACCATCGCCGCGGTTAGGTCAGTCACGCTTTCAAGGGGCACCCGTGTTCACAGCTGCACCACTGACCTGACATTAAGCGTGTCTGAATTACCACATGCAAACCCTCAACAACATTCACTTGTGTCATGTTAGTTAACATGGACACCTCCTGAAAATATGGCCGGTGTCCTAGTCCCATTTTTGGCAAGGATCTGCATTACTGACGAGCTCCAGCCAGTGCAAAACTCGAATCTGGTTCTTTTTTGAAACACGCTGATTGAAAATTCTATGGGAATACGACAGCTGCGATCAGCTTTGAGTGGTGCTCGATTTTATTAACTCGAAATTCCTTACTACCCATCAGTTTGTTGATACTGGATTGCTGTATAATTTGATTGTTTGGCTTACGAACTTTCCGCCATCATATTAAGTAGCACTATCAGTTTGTTTGCATTGTGATAGTGCGGTAATGACAAACCGTAAAACCCTGACAATAAACCGTTTAACATGATTTTTTGGTTTATCACTGTCAAATGGGGTGTTCTTTGTACCGGAACATCTGTAAACCATTGGTGACTCACTATTGTCCATCATGTGCATAAACCCGATTACTGTAGATATTCCAATTTACGGACGCACCGACATGACATTCAGCCTGTACACCAGGGTTAGAGTAATTCGAGAATGACATTTGACCTCTGCTGGTGCACATTAGTAGCACACCATTATAGACAAAAGTACACTGACCATGGTCAATACCCGACGAACTCGCTATATTTACATACAAGATACTGCGCATGAACCTTGACCTTGAACTGAGAGTGCATGGTTTGCATGGGTCACACAGAGTGCGTATTTGCTAAGCCCGAATACCACAAATAAAACGCCATCTTACTTTAGTGCCTAATACCATAACGATGTGGGCAACGATGTTAAGCTGTAAGCAGACAGGTCTATTCAAGTGTGTTACTGGAACTCCTTTTAAATTATCCACCAGAGGAAATATCCGACATGGCCTGTAGCTACTGTGTCAGCAGACTGTAAACGGACGATCTGTGTGATCACGGTTGATGGACAGCCCTGAAAAACCTTGAAAGGAGTCTCGGTTACTTTAACCATTTTTCAAATTTTTGGTGATCAAAAATACTGCTTCAATATTCGTTGAACTGGAAAGAATGTCCATGACTTTTCGTATTTTGAGACGTGCTGCAGTGCTTCAAATCTGACTGAAATCCGCTGTATCGTCTGGTTGCCGAGTTAGTTTAAACAAAACTCCTTTGAAAAGATGCAGGCGTTATTTGAAAAAAAAAAATGACTGTCAGTGGCAAGGCACTTGACGTGTCACATGTGATCAGTTCGTTCTTATCCAGGAGAAGAGTGAGTGAACAGCAGTAGGCGTAAACCATGAGGCATTCAACGGTTGTCAGCGTACACGAGATTGGACGTTTTGAACTCAGCCATATTTAATTTCACATGTGACCTCACGGTTGCAGAGAACGTCATTCTGTCAGACCAGATACGCAGGGGCAGAGGAAACGTCAGCTGCCACCAGAACAGTACACTGTGAGTGATATTCAACATATATTAACCAAAAGATTGCTACCACTTGGAGTTTTACAGATATCGCTCAACAAGTTTAGTTATTCCTGTGATTTCAATTCGGAGAGTTCTGGTTGTGAGGCCGTCGATTAAGGTTAACAGGACAGTTGGTGCTTCTCTCGTACAGACGATCGGACAACCTCAGAATGACTCACAAACGATTGTTGTTGAGTGTTTGGGTATGCTAATTTGGTCATGCCTAGTGTGAGGTCAATGGCGCAGTGATCAACACAGTTACTTCATGAAAACGTGGCAGATGATCAAATATTGATTGTGACACTACTGATCATCTGAAACAAAAGCGAAACGACTATAATGAACCTGTTCTCGATGGACTGGATAGAAAGTCCGTGAGACCGCGAGGGTTGCGATCATTTGTAACCAGTCGGAACTAAAATAATTCCCAGTTGGACGGAATTGACCATAGGTTACAACTGACGGAATAAATAAATACATTTAATTTGTGCAGACTGCAGGCTAAGTACTCCCTTGGTTGAAACTGACCTATTTCCACAGTGTTTTTTTCGTGTTTCACATGCCACTTGTTGGTTGATCACCTTATCGGGCTGACAGATGGCGTCGTCAGTATGGGATTTTCAGTGTTTTAAATACACTTGATCGTTCCATTGTGTTCTAGAAACGCCAAAACTACGCACTCGCTGGACTCCCAATTGGGTGACAAGATGTTTATTTATTAATACGTACGTTCAACGTCAAAATGAATGAGCAGTTATCAGATTGGATCACTACCGACAGCGAATTTCTGCAGGGTTCATTTCGGGTCACCTGTTTTCCACATTATTTGTCTTTAAATTGCCCTGAAATCTGATATCACCGGTACTGCTAGACGCTCTAGTACAAACCTGACTAATTGTCGCTTGTTCGTAAGATTTGCAGATTTTGCAGGACGATCTGAATTGTTTGAACCAGTGGTCCGTAGACAATAGATTACCCTGGAGAAATGCTAATTCGTGTATGTTCTTTATTAAACTTACACTGGTTACTACACACAAACTCCACATACATGGAGATAATCGGGGTTATGAAAAAGAGCTTACTTTTCGTGGATGCTTGCTTGAGAATATCGCGATTTATCCAGGTTTTTGTGAGAAGCATGTTTTCTTCCAAAATTCCAGGCGAAATATGAGTACATTCAGGAGAACAAAATCAGTAATTTTTGTTAATCGAGCTTTTTGATCTTTAAACCGGAGGGTCTATAAGCAGTTTTATTCCTCAGCTTTGTCGCTACGCATGACAACGTTCACACAATTTTCATTTCAGACAATTTGTTTAATATCACATAATACAGAGGTTCAAAACACTCACGTTTGCATGTGGGCTGAGGTACTGTCAGGAATCCCAGACCTAGAGATGAGAATGATCATGGTTCCCAACTAAGGTCTTCGGCTTAAAGGGCTGTACCCCAATGTAGCGGGTGAGTGGCGATGTATTAGAAGTAGTACCGCAACTTCCAGAGCAAATGATACTAGCCTTAAAAAAACAACCTGGAGGACCAAGATACTGTAGTTCTTCAGATCTCTACCTGTTGACTTATCTGGTATTCAGTGACCCTGTCAGTGTGATCACTACACGGCCTAATAAACGAGGTGAACAAGCTATCAAAGGACGTCAAGTTCCAGTCCTGAAGTATACATTGAATTATGGGTTAAGGCTATGTACTAAGCATGTCGAGCAGCCGTCTTGCATACTGAACATTTTTTGTTGATGCTACAGTCGGCCAGATGACAGATTGGAGTAGACAAGAATAGTCTTTCAATCACAGGTTAATCAGTGTAGGTCTCGTCCGTCTTCCGGATTGGGACCACTGCAACTCAGAGAGCCCTTGTAAGTTTGAAGGTTGTGGACACCTTAAGATCGAATGTTTGAGCCTGAACAAAATTAGTTTTGGTGGTCAGATTCCCTCTTTGCTCTTTTTTTTTACGGGGGATTATCTGAGGCTTGATCTGTTGTTCATGGTAAAATGACAATTAAACATTAGCGGTAACCACTGGTACATTGCTGTCTGTGGCGCTGAGAACGGTGATACACAGACTGTTATATTATCAAGATAAATGCAACTAACTCGCTGAAGTAGTTAAAAGACATTTCCTGATAGTAACTCGACAACTAACAAACAGCCCTATCAAAGCAGTGAACAGTTCAGTTCGCAAGGTGAAGGTTGATAATGAGTACTGAATCGTTTGCTAATGATTCAAGTTCATACCGAGTTACGCGCAATCTGCTGATCCAAAATTGTCTTTCTCGATATCCAACGACAGAGAGGACAATCTATCTTCGAAACGGTAACTGAGAAGGTGCTCGAAAAAACCTGATTTGTTACGGTACTAATTGAATCAATATACATGAAAATTAAACTTCTCACATCGAATGTGAAAAATCCTCAGAAATTTAATAAAGAATGTCCCCGTACAACAGATTTGACAACTAGACACCGCTCAGTAATAGGGGACGATAAAACGGAATTTAGCCCACTCAAACATATAGTCATTGGTTGGGTCGGAGTAAAACAGTGGTTTGTGCATCGAGGAATGATAAGAACTGTAAACTACTCAAGAAAAAATATAGAGGAGGAATGTCTTATTTTGATATTTGGAAATGTACAGGGCTCAGAATGAATAAGAGTAATGGAAACGGTTGCAGTAACTGGTGTAAGAATAGGGATGATTGATACAGTTTATTTTTAGGGAAATAATGAAACATAGTACCACTCTTCCACACTAATCAAACAAAGCACAGCAATCTCAAAAATGATGCAGCAGACCTTAACAAACTCAACAGTGAGATCTAACTCACGGAACCCAAATGAATAAATTCAAACCAGCATCATGGTATCCATACCTTACATAGGAACCAAGTCAATTGTAAATGGCGACAGGACAACAAGAAGGAGAATTGTCCCGACTCATTACATTTACCACACTTACTCAAAAATCCACTCATTCAAAAGTGACCTCATCAAGGTGAGTGAACTGGATTAACGACCATGTTCGTTATACTCAGTACCCACTAGCTAGGTTAGTAACAAGGTGACCATTTCTCTTCTCTCAGGTTGCGTCGTCGGTTGGTCAACAGACAACTTGCACCAGTGAACTGAGACATCGGTAAGAAATACGTGGCCAGGCAAACTGTGAGTTAACATTGGTTATAATTAACGCATTCTCAGTGTTCAGACAAGTGACGACACCGGATCTCTTAACTCCATCATTATCTGTCTGAAGACGTAATCCGAAGCACAACATTGAACGCGAACGTCAGTGAATGGATGTCTTGATAACTTGACATCCCCAATCGTGAGTATTCACATTTCGGTGGGCTTAACATTAGTGGTCTGATTGTGGCATTCTAAACGAGACTGTTCAATTTGAGTGACAAATTTTGATGTCGAAAATGACGCAAGTGGATGAACACCTCTCCAGGTTTAGTGGGACACGATGTGATTTCAACTGCACTGACCCCACCTTCTGGGATGCAGTTCTGCAATTACATTAACCGATCAACAAGCTGTGAGAGTCGAGATGATTTGGAAGCAGTATTTTTCTCCTCGTCATTGTCGAAGCGTATTTTGTTTGTGGAGAGTAGTGGTAGTTTCAGGTTTTATGATTCAAACTTGAGAGTTTCTTGTGAACACTCAAATTGGAAGTAGTGAGTTATATAAGAAGACTGGAATGGAGGAGAGGCATTCGATTGTAAATTCGACATTCAGTGAACCGCAACCACAGCTCAGTGATGGATGTTCTATGTTATAGGTGCCTGAGTAACGCGAGTTTATTTGTGTAGTATACATTCGAGACCGAAATATCTTTCATACGTGCCTGAATATAGTTTCGCACTTACTCATTCTCTCCTTCTGTCTACTGTTATCACTGATATTGTGGGTTGATGCTGTTTGTGCTTAGGCGGTAACACGACACTGTTTATCGTTTGCACGACGTAAATAATAGGGGACATGTTGCACTCTTTGGATTGTGAATGGTTGGCCCTTGGGATTTTCGTTAACATTCAGGCAAACTGTTATAATCAGCACACTATGTAAGCAAGGTGACTCAGACTGGGCATTAAGTGACAAGAACGAATTGGGGCCGCATCGTGATTCAGCTTTGTGTAAGATGCATCAGAGATCCTTGATAAATCTTCGTCCACACGCAGTTTTCCAACCCCATGAAATAAAATGGATCTTGGGTTGTCTACTGGTATGCTTCTACTCCACACCAAACTTCGCTTGGTACCGTGAAGATGACCTTTATTTTTGTTTTCCCGTGCAACTTCGTCATTTACGGATAACGTATAGGTATGCTCCGATCGAATCCTGATGACATGCAAACTTCGTGACGTTGGGTGTAACGAGGTTGAAAGCCACTAAGTTCATCCGTGGTATGACCAGGTTTTATTTTATTTCCCCCTCTGAATGTTTGGACATAGGCAAATTGATTATTATTGATTGAATTCAATTCTTTCCTCTCTTTTTCCACCTAAATCTCTCTGTTTTTCTTCCATTTTTTTGTGGCAGTTAAGTATTAAGGCTACTCACTGGTGTACTACCGTCTTTATTGGTGAGGAAGATGTTAATAAGCAGACTGCTATACTATCAAGTCTTTTGACTCGTAATCACATTGTCTGTAAAAGTAACTGAGTAATGTATGGGAGCATTTTATGTTGGATTTGTAACTTGCTATAACCACGAATGAATAAAACTACGAGTACTTTCTTTCATCTTGTTAGATAAATCTAATCCATTATGAGTGAAATGGTATACTTTCGTCGTTAATGAGACATGAATTTTAGGAACGTTACACTATCAATCCGGTGATTGATTGTATGTTCAGAACATGGAAGTAACTGTGTGCT
The DNA here is from genome assembly GCA_013368495.1 of Paragonimus heterotremus. Classification (NCBI taxonomy): domain Eukaryota; kingdom Metazoa; phylum Platyhelminthes; class Trematoda; order Plagiorchiida; family Troglotrematidae; genus Paragonimus; species Paragonimus heterotremus. The sequence goes on along the minus strand of LUCH01004006.1, from coordinate 36,405 downwards.
GTTAAAACTGGACCTTGTGAGCTGAAAAAATTCGTTTATATCCTCTGAGTATTCGGTTGTTGTTCGCCGAATGTGACAATAAGGTTGCAAAGCTGTACACCTCTCGTAGACTATTTACCACCCATTCAGTCAAGTTCGTACCGTATAGACGGAGTGTCAACTACGTCCTTTAGCTAGCCGCTTAGAACTTGGCCGATTTACGAAAACCCAACATAACGAAATGAATTAATGACAGGGAAAAATATTTACCGTAGGTGAGTAAAAGTGACCTACCCCAATGTGACTGGGTAACACAAACTGTGTTTAACAGGTAAACCATTAGGTGACCAGCCGGAAAATAGTTAATTCATTCAAGACACTTTGTGCACGTTGATTCATTTTCCTTACCACAGTCACAACAGTCGGTGAAATAGTCGCTGCTACTAGCTGTGAACACTGAACAGTCTACCGGTCGTTACGTTTTCCATTGCTGTGGTCATATAGATTGCAAATTTGCGTTCAGTTTACAGTGATATGAAGTTGTTAAAAAACTCAAAAATGAAATCAAAACTTTCCCGGTTACAAAAAATAAAATACATACGACCATCTCTTGATTGTGACGCTTTCCAATGACTTATCCCAAGTTATATTTCAAGGATCTAACAAGTAATCAACATTACCTTTCAATATATCAGAAGTCTTCACTGTATGCAGCTTCGACACATCGTGAGAGGTGTGGGTTTCTTCCATTAATATTAAACGGTTAATATGTTCATCGTCATCCTCACGTATTCCCTGTTCTTGTAACGTTCAATATCGATCTATCCATCGCATACTTCCTAACAAATGGAAAACCGTGATAGAAGATGACAATTTATCCCATCACCGTCTATTTCCAGGCAAAGTTGCTAGATCTCAACGAATATCTGATAACCGATCACAGAAAATTGTTTCGGGTTACCCTGAAATCGTGGTTCTAAAAATTGGGCGTAATTTCCAAACCTGGTTTCCGGAAAGCACGAACTGATGTTTTAGATTGAAACTCATTCCCGTAGCGAATCGGAAGTTTACATCGTTCCTGTTTTGCAGTGTTTGCCGGTTCTCTTCACACTGACCTCTAACAACAGATTTTATCACTTGCATCTGAATGATCAACTCACTTTCTGGTCCACAGACAGGAATGTTCAGAAAGCTTTTTATGGTAGATATTCTAACGGCATATTTGAATGCATTACAGAGGCATGTTGTAAAACAACGTAACGAGCGTTTGCGATCGACTGGGGGATGATACTCAGTCCTAAAAATATAAGTGCTCATCCAGGCGCTGTTTGAATGGTTGCACAGAGTTAACCTTCCAGTGTTAATATCTTCGTAACATCTGATAGTTTTCCTGAACTTTCTTTCTTAAAAGTCTGACAAGGCAGAGTCTCGTCATACAGGACTGCCTTGTCAACACCCAAGACATTAAATGAGTCATAGCAACTTAACATAATTTGCAAAGGTATTGAATGCACTCGGTTTAACTGGCGTGACGATAACTTGTTCATGACGTATCTGCTGAATTATCACGATTGCTTTGTTACCCATCATGAATGAAATCAGACCGTGTTTGTCTCATCGACATTGTAACCATCCCGCTAAATTATGCTGAACTTGTCGGAAACCTTAGAAACTGGAGGAGGCCTCTTCTGTGGGATTCACTATAGTTCTACATTTTGAACACTAACCCGGTGTCTACCACTCATACAATTTGAACATATGATATAACACTGCAATTCGTAACAATGAGAATATGTCACCAACTAACAGGTAACCAGTCGTTTTGCCGAACGCAAACTGAACGTGAGTTTTGGCTTCGTTGTAATAGAAATATGTGAGAACGGACGACTGATTCTATCGTCCTTAAATATTTCAGATGGTATGACATTGCACACAAGGACGACGAGAGGGACATAGAAAGAAGCATGTTAAGGTAGTACACCGTGTACAAAATAGATACTCCTGTATTTCTGTAGATCTTTCTTTCTTGAATAAGGACATTATTCTGCTTCATGTTCATACAGTCCAAGAAGCTGAACAGTTCGCAGTATTGGACGGAATCTGTTCAATAGTAAAAGATTTTATTTTGAGGGACATGAACCAGTGACTTATACGTTGACTAAAATTTCCTCTTGATTCAAAAACGTTATCTTGCACGTGTATTTCCAGGCGCAACTACTGTAAAGCGTGTTCGCATGGTTTACCATTTCTGTGACCTTTGTGTGCCCACAAACTTACCTTTATCAGTAAACGACTATTTCTGGTAGGAAGATTACCGCCTAACCTGTTCACACTTGTAAATCAGTTACATTGTGCAGGGTACAGCCTAACCGTACGACCGTGCGCGTTTACTGAAGGTTTACCGTGTTGTTCTAAGTGTACAGACTACTACAATATAGCTGAACTGTTTGACCATTCACTTGTTCCGTTCCTGATACAGCAGGTTTGTTTGAAGGCCGGTTAACTGGCTAGTGGTATGCGACAAAAGTGAACGAGGTCAAGACGTGAGCACGCATATGCAAAAGTGTAACGAATCGACAACGAGAACCGTGTTCCTGTTTATATCAGGTCAGAGGCGGTTAGCCGTTACTAACTTATCCTGACTACTTAATGTGTGAACGGCATACACATGTGGCCTGCAAGACATTTGGCATCGCACCATTCAGTTTTACTATTCTAAAGCGTACGATGCGAATGTACATGATGTGCAGCCAAATCAGCAGACGTTGACAAATCACTGTTGGTGGGACGATATTTGCTAGTAGGGAACTTAAATGATTAGATTAGGTACAAAAAGACATTGCGAAGCAGTCAGGCTGAAAAGTTATTTGCAAGAATGTTCATCGAAAAACAACGAGGAGACAACAACAAGTATGAAACCCATTGTTGTTGCGAAAACATATAATTTATATATCTGCTTGTACATCGATGCTATAAGACTGAACAAGGCACTTCGACAACAGCATTACCGTTTACCACCCGTCGGTGCCATTTTACCGGGATTAAGCCAAATTCTTATTTTCCGCAAAGATAGACTTGTATTCGGCTTCTGGCAGTCAAACCTAAGTTGGCCTTTCGTTTACCTGACAGTAGTTGGAGCTGGGCTTGGAAGTTTGCCTTAAGAAGTATGCGATTCAGACTGAAAGCAGCCGGATAAACTTCCAACAACGCCTACTCCAGACACTTGTCAGATACGAAGGCGTCGCGTGTGTTACGCACAATAAGAGAATCCTTAAAAAGACCGTTGATAATCATGGTGAAGATGTGGAACTGTTTCTATGAAGTTGCTCAAATGACTGGCACCGCAAACTGGCGTTCATGGAAAGGGAGTTGCTTTTTATGAAAATCTGTTGACATCTAACTGGTTATGAATAAACTTCCCTGAAAAGATAGTGTCAGTCGTTATGATGCTAGCTTTCGAAGATTTAATTTCTTGATCGAATGTCAAGAATGGTTATCTACGTCAATTCCTTCTCCTGAACTGATACAATACAGCGATATCGTGGTGAGTCAATATAACGACAATAGAGCTGGTCTGAAAGGTTGATAAACTGTCACAGTAGGAAACCTCATACATAATGTGAAACCAGGCGTGAATACAGTTGGAGTTTTTTTGTTATATTCGTTCTGAAACGATCAACTGTTGTTTTTACGACGACGATAATCAACACAGTTGGTTTCGAAAGTTGGGATCAAAATAGTCTGTAGACAATGATATCCCATGAAATTTTATGAAATTTTTTCAAAAACATACTAACAAAATTTTCGTTCTCTAGGCTTTCAGGTAGCACTACTGTGGTCATAAACTACGCTTTGGTAGGAACCACCACAATCGCAAGCTAGAAAGAAACAATGGCACAGAGTGCTACATAGAAAAGGCTGGCTGAAATACTCACAAACGGGAGGTCGCAGGAGGAAAAAACCTGGTAGTATAACTAACAGCCTTCTTCAGTCATCGTGATTAGTTCATCCACAAAGACGATACACCAGTATGAAGAGAGACAACTGATATTCCAGGAACGTTCTCCTTGGAACTGGAATGGGTACATCTAGCCCATAGTGGAAAAAACAGCTGTAACCGGGGGATTTGAGAACTCTACCGTTGGTTTCAAACTTCAAAGTTTATACAGGACTACGTACACAAATGCATTATGTATCAGAAATTCAAATCAATGCAAACCATGGATGAGGTTTTGAGGTGTCCACTCCCACAAGGGCCTTAACAACTAATATCCACGGATGTTTTTGCGTAAAACAATGAATAACATTGTACGTTGATAGAACATTTCAGCTGTTTGACCTAGCTGAGGCCGGCGGGCTACACTGCGTCCAGAACGGTGTAGAGCGGCTCAGAATGTACTATAGGCCAAGTTTTCACGCCTTTTCCACGACAGTGGAACACAGTTAGCTTTTACGAAATCCAAAGAGTCTTCTGAAAAATTGAGATTTGAGCATCATGCAAACAGTTAGCCAAGGAGTAGATCGAACGACAAAGCCGATTCAGGTTTGTAGTTCGCAGAACAACAGTCACAACCCACATTATCTCTGAATAACCCTCACATGAAGTTACTCATTAAATGGAAAGTGTTAATGAAAACATCCGGCGTGGTCCAGCTAAGTCTATGCCAGGATTAATAGCAGACAGACACATACTGATTGCAGTGAAATATTTGAAACAGTAACTGCCGGGCAAACCGAAGAATGTGATAGTTTGCAACCACGAATGCTTAACCAACTTAGATCAAACTGCGGGGAAACCCACCCCAAATTGGCTTTAGGAGTAGGCGTATAGACACAAACAGGAGTGGGATTGTGTTATTGTGGCCACTTGTCTGACAGGGTGAAAACAGGATGGGCAGCACAGAGAAGAAGTCGGATTCATTTGAGATAGTATGGAACGTCGGAAACAGAAAACGGCTTCGTAGGGTCTGATATGCTATCAAAAATCAGAAGCAGATCATCTTAAGAAAAAAATGGCGTAAAGCAACTGAAGTGGATTAACTTCTGGTGCGCCGAATACAATATACAGTCAATATCAGTCATGTGAATAAACTGACATTCTAGCAAAGTGACCATTCAGAGTGGACGTGCGCAATATCGGAGTTGTTATAGTGAACAGTCTGAGTAGAACAAGTTGGGTAAGCGTTTACTTCGTTGACTACAAGCGGAACCACGTCAATCGGTTGGAAGAACCGAGGCTTCGGAACAAACAGTGTTCATGAATATCGTTTTTGTCTAAAGCACAACTCAGGTAATCCCAATTTCCCGAAATGAGAGCTTTGTGGCATTATGTGTACAAATACACAGAAGTGTTACTTTTTCACGATCATTCAGCAGCATTGCATGTTCACCGAGTTTTTAGTTAGTATTTACATGTTTCTGTTTCATGAGTTGGCAAGTTGTTGTCTAATGCACTATGACGTACCCGCATGAATTTCTCCATGCTTCGACAGAGGTTCATAAGCGTCGCCTGCCGTTTAAACAATAACTATGGGTTACTGACTAACCGCTACTAGTTCTTTGTTGACAGGAGGAAGATATTACGGTACCTCGTCGGTGGTATGTTTTATTATTCTCGGTTAATCGGATAGACCCGACTGCTTTCCGAAAATAAGCACATTATAGGGGAAACAAAGCGGTTTTCTACTGAGGAGTTGCTTTTTCTTGAGGGAAGGGCGATTCCCGTCCTATTAAATCCGGTCGACTTGATTTCGACATAACGATTAAGAGTATGAGACCGTAAAAACAAGCACATTTACATGTTTAGTATTGGGATTTTTCCATGGATGCTCTTAATACCCTAAAATGTTGTAGACCGTCTGGATGAAATCTTACTGTCGTGTGCCCCTAGCTTGTAGCTTACTGTGACGCTTGAACAGACTGTATACAATGATGAGAGATCACCCGTCCAGATAGACAAAAGTAATATCTATATGCCGTACAAATTTCAAAAAATGAATCAGCGATACTATACCTAGTGATTAATGCCATGCATACTGGGTTGAGTACTATCAGGTTAAGCAAAACTAGATAGGAATCACATAACAATGGTTCGAACCATATGCCTCTTGATAAACAAACTATACTGTGACGATTGTTTTGTCTAAAACTGAGGTCAGTGAAGAAGACTATAGCATATAACATATCGCTCAGTGAGTTAGTAATTTTTTATTTGTACCAACTAAAGCGTGGCTTGCTTCTTTTTGTGTTCCGTGCTCAGATTACAACACACGTTCATTGGTATCATCAACGTACTCAAATTTGTGAGAAATAATGTCTGATAGGCACCGTTCACTTGTTTGGGCGATCATTTGAAAAGCGTTAGGTTGGTGTGAATCAAGAGATGGAACTTAATGATAACCCAGTCTCAACCGCGTTCTAGTAGTCTGTTGTATATTGAATTCAGCTTGACACAGCGCTATGTGAAGATTGCCCATCAGTGGATGTATACACTTTAGTGATCAATGAGTAGGTAATCTGATTTCGGATAAACAAGATTGTATCGTTATCCATTCCTGAAATCGATGGGACCCATTCTGAAGCTTAAAAGTGTCTCTCATAATTTTCTGAAAGGACTGTTTTCTCAGTGGAGTTGTTTAATGCAAACATTTCACTCCTCGTAAAAGTGTCTCCTGAACAAAAATGTTTCATTGTCGGAGATCTTCCTGGGAATGGACTGTATTATGACCGATTATTGAAAGCACTTTTCATGTAGCCACAAGATCTACACAAGATTTTATATATGAATTCTGTTAGCAGATAGGCTATGGTCGATCGAATTTTTGGTTCATAAAATTTAGTTGATAATGTTTTTCTCTCAAAATTACGGTGTAATCATTTGTTAACAAGCACAATCACAATCCTTATATTGTTGCATCACCCATATGCGTAATTTAATGACCAACAAACTTAGTTATATACGGGAAAGAGAGGCCCAGATATTAGTCTCCATTAATAAAATCGCAACGCTATTTTTCACCTTGTCAAGTAAACTTAATCGGAGAGTGGTCGAACTGAGTAATTCTGTCCTTCCAGGAGTGTAGATTTTTTCACCACTCAGTTTTTCAGACTGAGTTTATATACATTCAAAAATAAAATGATAACCGATAAGTTTTAAATATCAGGTAGCTTAGGCAAAATCAACACAACCAAACAGAGGTTGGCCACTGTATCAGTGACATAAATAACTAGCTGTCCACAAAACAACCGGCTATTTGAACTGGCCAGCATCACGGAACCTGCCGAACCGTGGGATACCAGAACCATCAAGCGACAGCTGGACCGACCATGACCGCCAGTTTCTTACCGATATGGTACTCGCCACGGCAGCAAAATCTGGGCAAGCATTCCATAAAAACAACCGTCATCTATCTCGAATACAGGAGGGGAACGTTGAGAACTTTTACAAAAAGAGTCGTAAAGGTATTGACTCCACAGTCTCCGATGGACGATGGCACAATACACATTTCGACATTGACTTCAAACTCGACGGCTTTACGGACAGGTGAGCCATCACCCTAATAGATGAGCTCTCTTTCAGTATTTCTTCCAGAACATTATGACTCCATTAATCCAACTGGGATATCGACAGCAGTCATCCGCCTGGAAGGTTCTGCACCAGGTCCAGACCGCCTAACTCCGGGCGACTTTAAGATACAGCGCCCGGTGTCGTTTCTTCTCCCCCCATTTATTTCTCTTTGCAGAACGCCTACCCCAAAATTGAGTGTCCTGAACACAACAATCGTCCTTAAGTTAAAATCCTCTGTATAACCTTCAGATCTTCGCCCTAGCTCTACTAATTTTTAGTGAGTGTTGTCCCCACAAACTTCTTTTCAGTCATTGGGGTCCTTATTTTGTGAATGAGAAACAATAGCTTAACTTTTTTCTTTTTTACCTTGATGGCTGTTTCGAAGTACATCCGATTCTTCATAACACGCTTGGTTTTCCTCACTTTAATAACCCAACATTGTTATTTGCTAATACTGACATTTGCAAAGCTTTGGGGCATGCCTTTGGTAGTTCCTTTCTCAGGGTTGCTCCTGCACACGATATCCGACCAATTTCATGTTACTGCCTTCCGCACGTTTACTATTTTGGTAATTCATTTTTAAACCACTCATTTTTCTCACCTTGTCTGAAAGTAGGTCAAGCATGTCACCCCTTTTCTCTGATTCATTAGGGCTTTGAACGAACTTCCGTCATTCTTTTGCTGTTCAGTCCTTTCTTTTCAACCCCCGAAGGTCCTAACAACCATCTGGCACACGCAGATGAAACCATATTATTCGCCAGTTTGGTAAAAGTCCAACAGATAAGTCAGGAATGTCTTTAGGCAAATATTATTATTATTATTATTATTATTATTATCACAGCCATGAGCCTGACCAAAAGATACTGTGGCTCGGACCGCCGCTAACCTCAACAGTGATGTGGAATATCCTAGTAAGAAACGTTACTAAAAAGAAGACTAAGCGGAAG
>LUCH01004006.1:0-10536 GCA_013368495.1 Paragonimus heterotremus | reverse complement strand
TGAGTGGGGCTTTTGTATCAAGCTGACCAATGCTAGTTAGCCAACTAATTGGCTAGCACGGAAAGAAAACACTTATTTCTCGGAAAATAAACGGAAAGAGAGATTATAATGACGAGATCCACACTAAGAAGAAAGGTATGTAAGATGTAATGCAAGGAGTATTTCAGTATACGAGTGTGTGTTACTGCATTCCAGAAAGGATAAGAATGAAGAACACAATTCAGGTTGGACCACGAAAAGAACAGGCAAACGATCCATCATACAATACACCAACAAAGCCCAATAAAATAATGAGTAGCAGATCACAGACACCCAAGTTTATGAAAAGGAGAGCGGATTAGCTGCCAAACGACCATGGTCTTGGTCGATGCAATTACTAACAAAAATAGAATGGATATATTGATATGACTTACCTGAACCTAACGAATTCGTCGTCTCTTCGCCGACGGTGCACTAGGAGTATGCTGGTGACCTACTAACCCGAGGTGGCCAGCGCATTCGCGGACGCACACATCGCAACGCCATATAGTCATGTCACCACGACCTATGGCACCGATGGTCCCCTTGCGTACCGTTCGCTTTCGTTCTCGGCCGCGTAATAACTGCTCGTTGGCCTCGCGGACGTCTGTCCGAATCGTATTTTTCCAGACTGTCCGGTTCAACGCTGTCTTCGCAATATCTAAAATCAGTGTTACACAGTGAAAGATCCACCTCCGCAACATCATGATATCTTCGCTGCTTCAAATGTGCTCATATAGACGCACATGGTACTTTACAGCATTCAATCTATTGTGGGGCATAAGAAGTCAGTCAATATAATCGGGTTTCAAGTTTTGCTCCAATTACATGCAAACGATAATTAGGCAAAACTCTGCTTTACTGAGCCAGGCGCATTCACACTTCTGATAATCCACAAGGTGAAAAAGGAATGATGCAAAATTGTTTGGTAGCAAATGGCTACCCAGAGAAATCCATCCAGGCTCTTCAGCGGCATCATTTCAGTGTGTGGGTTCAACGAACGAAATGATTTGCTAACTGCCAGATGACTGATCACCCTCATGACAGAATGCGGAACGAAAAAATTTACTGACTTGCACGATGCGGGGGTTAATCGGAGTCACACTGACCCGATTCAGTTCGGAACTACTGAAAACGAAGCGGTTGTTGGAACAGACTGTACCGTAATCGGGAAACTCGAAGCACCAAGAAGATTGACGCGAAGAGCGCACGTGAATAAGGAAGTTCCCCGAAAGGAAGAAAGTGAGGTGAAAATTCATTCAATTCACCGCTTACACAAACCCCCGACAAAACAGACAATCCATCAACTGACTAATCCAAAGTCGCTCTAAGATACAACGTCAGGATTGGACAAACAGTTTCAATGTTATATCTTTATTCGCCGAAGTATTTGTTCTCTGTTGGACCAATAAAATCACGGCTTGTGGCGTTGCACGTGACAGTGATGTCAACCCACGCCAGATTAAGAAGCGGCAACAAAATTCGGGATCCCAGCCAAATGGCACACACCAATTAGAGGTCATGGTTCGGACCTGTGTGACGCGTTCAAATATTGGAATTTTTTCTTATCAGAGCACAAGTGTGCTAACCGAGTTCGGTGCGCGAACGGGTACAACACAACGCTGAAACTACAACCGAATCGGCTGTATGTAAGTGAGTGGGTGGTGTACGCTCAATTGTTGTCAAGATGCTCGACCCCACCGTCACAGTGTATTGGCCATCACGGTCCACGATCGATAAGACCTGGTTGCTCACACACTCTTCAGTGCTTGAGAGGCAGCGCTGGTCTGGGAGCTGGTATGCATCAGTGTGTGCAAACAGACGAAGTGAAAATACATTTCCTCAACGGACTGTGCTACCACGATGATTTTCTCACCAAACGCTGGTGAACAAAAGGCTGCATCCAGGGCCGAAACACCCAAGCTTAGCCCGGAAGCCAACTGTACAGACTGTGTGTGTAAATGACTGGTGACAGTTTAGAAGCGACGCTTTCATTTCACCGAAGGCACGTTAAACCTGTAGGCCCTAGGGTAACTAATTCGTTCTGTGTGTTTGTGTATCTGTTTGTCTCTCTGACTTTTCTTATGAGATGTGTTCAATCACACTTTTCTGGGTTTAGTTTGCCTGACAGCAACGGCGCAGTTTGGCCTTGGCAAACTGTTATGCTGCCATCAGATCACAATGCTGGAACGCAAGTAAGAGAACGACTTGCCGGTAATCTGACAACTGAATAGCATGTTGAACTGGTCTTTATTAATGTGGCGTGTGGTGAAAATATGGCGGATACCACCAGACAGTTTAATACAAAGCATGTGGGTACGCGGTCGGATGCTGGTAAATCACTCCGAAGGCTGATGGAAAGAATTCTTGAAACGGGCAGTGTTCATGACCTGCAAAAAAGTGGCCGCCTGTGCACATCATCAGATGATTGTTCTGTCAGCGATGTGTTGCGAGATGTAAAAACAGTCCCGAAAAGAGCGTCCGTCGGTTCGCCCAAGAGTCCACTGTACGCATCATATCGAGGGGCCCAATTACAAAAGCTTCGGTTGTCGAAAGCAAGCAAACGTGAGTCACTTTGCATGCGATACTTATCTGAAAGAGATGCGTTCTCCGGTACTTACCGACGAAGCAATATTCTCTCCAAATGGATTTGTGCAGTAGCCCCGTTTTGGGCACATTAGTAAGCCCAATTCATTTGTCCCAGTCCGATGTCAACATAACTGAAAGCTCATAGTTTGGGCGGCGTTTGTCAAAACACGGAATATCGGACCTTTTTCGTTTGTTAATCACGTTACAAATGAAATCTCTATTAGCATAATCAATTATAAGTTGAGGTATTTCTATCTATAGATGATTTCTTTATAGAAGAAGTGGCCGCTTAAATTAACACTTTAAGTAGGGTTTATGATCAGGGCTTACCAAAACTACAAAATAAATTGCTGTATAAATTGTTAGCTGTTGCGGTTTCTAAACAGTAACGACACCCAGTTATCAATCGGACGGTAACGGGTTCGACGCCGTCTACTACAACTGCTCCTGCTTGGTTTTAGACCATCTGACTTTACTTACTCCATATTTGACTTTGTGAGCCACATGATAACGAAGACACCTTGGTTTACGGCTGGAGAAGTAACGGAAGCGTAACACGCTAAGTGTGGTATGGTGCACTACCTGCTGTGGCGAAGCTTCAGACAAGATACGTTTCTCGGAAGAAACTCAGGTGTGGTGATTTTAAATGCTCAGATAAACTGAGACTCTCAAGGTGATTCACCTTGGTATCAATGATTTGGTTATAGTCTGATATAACTGAAGGGTCACAGAAATAAACTACTCTACTTTTTTACAAGCGAGAAGTTTTAATATACCAATGTGGCCACCTATCATATGAGCATTGCTGTTACGATGGGTGAAGGTAGAAAAACATGTGAGCATTATCAAGTGAACTGTGTTTATTGTTTCACAGATTTGATGCTGTTACACAATAAACTGAAACTTCATTCAGGCAGTGTTGATTATTCCGGTTGAATCGTTTACTCTTTACTTCAAGATTACGCAACCTGACTGCACGTTACTGCCTCTTTTCAGGGACTTCAGATGCGCAATCGGTTAACCAAACAGTAGAAATGCACAATCTGCAATGTTTGGGCCAGGTTCCTCAAACGTCTGCTGAGCATTTATCTGATTAGTTGCTGGTTACCCATACCAGTAACGGTTGGATAATACCATGACATTTGCAGGTAACAGACGGCCAATAACTATGAGGATCATGTCGGTTTTATTAAGTAAAATGAGTAGGTGTGGTGTGACAGTTTGAGACTAAGCGATCGTCCGAATAGTTGGTTAGAAGTACTATCCGAAATGTCAACATGGCGCAATCACTAATATGTCTACGTCCACATCATTACCATTTCTTCTATTCGACTTTTTCTCCGTCCAGTTGTTCAATTCCTCCGTTCTTCGACACCATTATTTCTTGTGAAATATTTCACAGCACAGCTACAGTGTCCGACAGCTAAAACCACAACACCTGTTGGTTAGGCTCTTAGCAGTTTATGGATAAATGAATGAGCATGACTGCATTACGACTCTGATCATAACGATGCCTATTGTATTACTAGGATATGTCATCTAGTGTTCTGTTACAAAGAATTTAAAACGTTATGGGTTGCAAATATTCGCTTACACTCCTTGTTTCACTACCACTCCGTCAAAATCTATTTGTTCAACTTCCAGCGTCAGTCATCAAGCTATTCCAAATTGAAGGCTGTTCGGATTAAACCCTTGGACTCACACACCAAATAGGAAACACAGAGTGAGGACGCAAAGCTCGATCTTCGGGACTGCCCTTAACAGTCATCTCTTCAGATCAACAAAAACTAACTCACTCCACTATCGAGCATACCCTTTAACGCTAATATTATTCACGCCCAACAAAGTCAGAGCATGGCTGCTTTGCCGTGCCCGTTAATCTTTGTCAGGTTTTGACGCTATCGAACCCATTCAACCTTGATAGGCGTTGGTTTGTAGTGTTGTGATTCAAGAACGCTGATGGCACAAGGGTGGTTTATTCGACAAAGCAATGCACGGGTTAAGCATTTAAACAAAACCAGACACAAAACCACTCATTTGCACGCCGTATTCGGCCCTAGACTGTCTCGGCTGCCGCAGACGTCAACGCTCAGTTCCATTCAATAGCAGGGACCATTATGGACGATGCTGCACTTTGACGATCCTTCCTGCGTTCTTCCTGTGACTTGTACGATGTCAAAATATATGCCCTAGTCCTACTGTTGAATAGCCGCGATATGAGTAGTATAATATGATCGCTCATCTTCACTGCAACAGCATACAGAAAAGATTAGTGGGTGGATTGCAAAATATTAACTGTCGACATGAAAACTGTACGTTCATGGATAACACGCTTTGAGAAGGAGGGCTTTTCCAAACATCTACATGATAGCGATCAACCTAGAATAATTGCACGTTATTCCGACAAACGTTGAGCGGCGCACGTATAACTAACGACACAGAACATCGAGACCAAATCAGTTCACCAAGATTCTTTGAGTTTGGTCGTTATCTCTACTGCATAAGGTTAAATAACCATAAAAGTTTCGCTCTCATTAGAGCTCGTCAGCGATCAATTGTGGGTGATGTTCAATCTATATGAAAAAATCTAAATCCCCTACTACTCATCATTAACCATAAAAGTCTCAATGAGATTACCTGAAACCCTCCTGTGGAATTACTAGAATACGGAAAATATTATAAAATGTGAATAGAATTTGGAACAAAACAAGTTAACTTTTTGACTGTGGATATTTGACAGTGTAACAGCTTGTGCCCTGGAAGTCGTTACCGACGTTATTGTCGCAAATTGCACGTCTAAGAGATCTTCTGATCACAAGTGCATAACTGGTTGCTTAAAATTCCCCAAATAAAATATGGTTAAAGATTTTCAACATTGTTTGCAAAGTTTTTAACTTTTTCAACAAAGAATTGTTGATAAACCGTCAATTGTTTTTTTATGTTCTGTTCGAAAGAAAAAAAAAGCGTAATGAACAAAGAAGTACTGACACTTGTCCCCAAGTGGTTTGAAAAACCATCGTTTCAAAGTTTAAACTTTTTCCATTCATCTAACCAAATGGTTGTCGGTTTCGTCAATACTTTGAAACGTCGACTCAACTGAATCTGAGCCAGTTTAGCGTTTTTCTTTGAAATCCCTCTGACGTAGGCTCGTTCTATACTGTCGTTCAACATTTTTAGCAGGAGACGATCACGTAAAAATTGTTTATTGTGCCAATATTTCAATGCGTAGTAAAGCAGTCTGGGCCATAAATGATTGACCAAAACAGAGTTAGATATTGGTCCGTATTCCATGATGGCATTCAAGATGCTGAACATCGGGCAGCCTTCAATCATTAATGCTAGAAGACAATAGAAGTGGATGAAGCTTTGATGAACCAATTGCATAGCATTCAAAATGGCCACCGTCACATCAAATCCGATATCGATGGTAGAACACTGACGTACGCCTTCAACAAGTAGAGGTTCGGTGAATAAATAAGCCAGTATATAACATGTTTCTTCTCGAACTGTGCGCTCCCGGCTAAAAAGGCCACTCAATAGATTGTCCAACCATTCAAACATTCTTGACCACAAAGTAGGCAAATGCTTTGGGTAGACTACACAAGTGGCTAATAAACCGGACAATTCGGCCCGGCATTCTGATGTGGCGACTGAACTGTTTGCACGTATCGACTTGGCTACACGTCTTAGCTGGATGTCAAACTCCAGTACACTCATTTGGCCGTACAGCACCTTCGGCTTCATTTGAGCTAACCAGTTTGCGAACAAACCGGAGGTGAACACTTTTGCTTCAATCCAGAGATTCTCTGCATCTCCGATTGCTGTATCTGCAGTGAGCTGTCTAGGTGCACAAAAGTGCTTTTGCCTTTCAAGAGCCTCGCATTCCCCAACACCTTTCTCAGTGGGCTCTCTTTGCCTATACAATGAACCCAGGCGAACCAAATGACGCAACGATTTAGGAAGAGCATCTAATCTGCTGCTTTTAAGAAGACCTCTTAATGTAGGTTCGTTTAGGATAGTGATTGTGTACAGATTCCTCATTTCATCAGCTGTATTCGTATCTATGGAAATATGTAGATCATAATCTCTGACTTTTGCTTCTAGTATGTCTGAACCCCGGTGTAGAGTATCTAAATCAATCACATTTGGACGAATGAGATGGGGCAACGCGCTTCGCTGATTCTTGGTTATCGATTGTCGTACTGATGTAGAACTAGGCAATGCGTCACCGCAGTTATCTGAGGACTCCGATTCAATATACCTATCATTGTGTAGACGCACCGTTATACCATCTACCATACCTGTACACATAGTCTGAATTTGATCGTCTCTCAGTGATTGCAATTTTGCCAAAGAACGTCGTACGTTGATTCGAAAAGGCGCGATCGGATATTTTGCACTGATCGTTGCGAGTGATTGTTTGAACAGTGACAAACGTCTGAGTTGACTTTCCAACGAGGTCACTGAAGCCTTCTGCTGAACAGTCCTACTGTCATCTGCAACAGAACCATCTGATTCGGAAGCGGTTGCAGTCCGTTTGCTTTCTATCAGAGGTGCATAAGTTGATGAGTCATGAGTAGCTGTGACGCTATTGTCCTGTGTGTCCTTGGACTCTATTTTATGTGCAAACTGGTGTTGCAGTCTACTTTTTAGAAAATTTTCAAACGGTTTAGAACGTTGCAGCGGTAGAAATTGTGAAGTTCTGTTTGGAAGGGTTTTCAAAAATCGATGAGCTCTTTTTACTCGTGTACTCGAACTAAACACCGTTCGCCCGCCTGATGTTACTCCTGAAACTTTCGAGTCCGCCCGACTTCGTGTCTCAATGTCGTCGTTTATAGAAATATTCGGTAGCATAAGTTTGTAATCCCGAATCGTTTTCTGAATGTTTCTTGTAGCCATCGACGATGATGATGCGTATAGTCCGAAAAACCCTGGACGACCCGTGATCCCTGCATCTGTCTCTGTCAGTCTTACAGGAGTTTGTATGTAAGCCTTCCATAAGATTCGTGGGCTGGAGTGGTTTGAATCTGTGTTCACGTTAGAATCAGTTTCAGTCTGACTTAAGTGAACTGTGGATGTCACATCTGGAACGGTGTGTCTGATATCTTGACAGGACGATTTTGTCCGCTGAGTCTCATTTTCTTTGTCTACTTCCGCATCGTCGCAGTTATATGAACAGATCATTATTTTTATTACATCAACTGGTATAGGTCTTCATGGTATACATTATACAAAGGCTACATTTTTACATATAACCAAACATGTTTGTTCATTTAAATAAGCTGACCTTGAAACACGTGCATCAAATCGATACAACAGCTGTAATCGTGCTTCCAACAGGCGATTCTGTTACGCCCACACTATTTCTGCCAGGAGTTGTGATTGTTAATGTTGAGCAAGATGGGAGAAGAAAATGCTTGGACTACCACGACTTTAACGATTTATACGAGACTCAAAACCTTGACCGCCAGGTGGGCCGCCAAAGCACTACCGATCAGACAATCCACACATTAGTAGGAAGTGAACGTACTCGGTTTTAGTTTCATTCTTTCACAGTTTCTTCCTCATTGACATACTGAACTCCAGTTTCCTGTTTTTTTTGTACCACTGACTCCGATTGGTTGTGCCACTGTCTAGTGAGGTACCAATTTCTAACGGCTAATTTCTGTTCGCAGAACCCACTTAACTAAATCACACACTTCTGTCAATTATCAAGCCACTGTGTACAGATCCAGTTTGGTCTGGACAAATCTCTCGTATTTCTTCTTGATTTGTCCGAGTCAATATGTTCACAGCTGCTCTGATAGATTGCTTATAGCTGCGAATCAGCACAGATTCTTTAGTGATTATTCCGTTACTGATGCACCAAAGGTTACGAAAACGAGTTGACAAATTGGTGAGCTAATATGAAAATGCAACCTTTATATTTCAGAGGAAGAAAATTAGAAAGACTGCAATAGTAAGATTCAGACTGAAAAAAAATTGTTCAAAATATTACATAAGCAGTTTCATACAGAAGTAAATATCACTACACACTAGAAAAGTAGTGCAAGAACAAAGATCTAAGGTTGGATTGACAAACGAACAAAATACCTGTCATACAATGCATCAGCAATGTAATGGAAAAGAAAAAGTATAAAGTCAACGTTATTAAACTGCCTTAAAGGAGAACAGGCGATTGAGTAAACGAGGGCGGTCTTTGGTTGATACGGACAGAAAATAGATATAGCAAACATATTTTAGCCGCGATTAAACTGCTGATAGCCTGTTCATCGACAATGTACTATACGTACGTTGATTACCTACAAATATAAGACAGCCGGCGCATTCACGGCCGCATTCATCGTAACGCCATACATTCTTGTCACAGTAACCTATGGCACCGATGGTTCCTTTGCATTTCGTGCTGTTCAGTCCGTAGTCGCCCAATTGTCGCTCATCAGACCTTCGGACGACCTCCCAGATCATATCTTCCAGACCATCCGGTTGAGGATCAATTCGTCTCAGGATCTAAAACCTAGGTTACAACGTGAAAGACCCATTTGTATAAAGTTTTGATATTCTTGTTTCTGACCACCTGGATTTTGCCTGCTTGATTTTAGCTGGCCACAAACCATCCTACAGACGTATTCTAAAGAACGATGCTGTTTGAGGGACGGCCCGGCTTTGACCTTGTCCAGGGTCGTTCAATGTTCGGAAGCAGGTCCGATCACCGAATACCCAAGATGTGTATCAAGCAGTGTACATGGAAACCGCTCAGACATTGCCTATTTCTTTGACACAATAACCAAGTTTTACTGCAGTACAACAGCGTAGACAGTCCAACTGAGAAGCAGATAAGCAGCTTGGTTTTAGATTCAGGTTGGAGCTGTTCCAGAAACATCTTTCAGATCGTCCGGGAGCAACAGTAGCCTTCGCCTCACCAGCTCGTAACTCGCAGTCCGCGAAGAGATTTGTCAACAGATAACTACCCAAGTAGAAAAAATCTGTACAGCGATCGACAGTGATTCCATTGATGCATATTCCAGCTGTAGGCACAGCACCGGCGCCCGGTGAAAGCTGAAGGAAAGGAAACGTTTTTACTTACGGTGACATCCAAGCTAACCCCGAATGCCGTGGTCAGTTGTTGAGGATCCTCTTCGCTATACGCAAATTGCACATTATCATCTGCGACCAAAGACATGTGCACCGTCGAAGCACATACCCAGCTTTGGGCACTGAACCTTCGAATGTTCAGTAAGCGGCCATCCGGGAGGTATCCTACTTCAACAATGTCCGCCGAGTTCTGAAGAGAGGCTGTTAGCACTGCATCCGTAAACTAAATACTATTGGGGCCAAGACACGATCCTGCTTCAAACTCATGACGATGTCAAAGTCATCAGAAGTCGGTTCACACGAGTGCACTTTTGCAACCACACTCACAAGCAACCTTCTGACTAAATTGACAGACTTACATTAAGATCCAAACGTACCAAGTATCATCTCTAATGTCTCATGTCACACAGAATCACACTTCTTGGTGAATTTCACAAGGGGCATACAACTGCTGTTGTGACCCAAGAATGCGGATGGCGCAAGAGTTATTTATTCAGAAAAGCAAAACATTTCTTATGCATTTGTATGACAACAAACAAAAACGCTTATCTGCGTGTGGTACTGATCCCAGAATGTCACGGTTGTCATAGAGGCCAAAACTCAATTCCTGCATGTACCGAGAACCATTTCATACCATGTTGCACTCTTGCACTTTTCCCGCGGCTACTTCAACATTAAAACTCATGCTGTTACTATACTGCTGAATAGCAGCGATGTGAGTAGTGTGGCACGATCGCTCCTACTCACTACACTGCCGGTTACATTCACCGCTCTTCCCCTTGACCTGCCTATATGAAGACAACCTTACTATCGGGAATTCTGGGGGACCAAGTC
>LUCH01004005.1:34320-63504 GCA_013368495.1 Paragonimus heterotremus | reverse complement strand
TATTGAAGCGTAATAAAGTTGCTGGGCCATACGTCCTCTTTCCTTCGCTTTTTAAGTATGGGGGGAGAGGTTATTATCAGAAATGACAAAACCCCTCCAGACGATTAGAGAGACCGGAGAGGTGACTCGTGATTGGTGCATATCAACAGTAATTCCCGTTTTGAAAAGTACGTGTGACAACCACAGAGGCATCAGTCTGGTGTCTGTTGCGCCCAAGTTACTCACTGGTCTCATGTTACGTAGGCCGATTAAGCCCAGAGAAAATGAGACACGTGAGGAACAGACAAGATTCAGATCCGGTCGAGAGTGCATCGATCACACTTTTATCTTGCGATGGATCTTGGAATATCGCCACTCTTACTGGCGGCCGACAGTCGTCGTTGTTTTAAACCGAAAAGATGATTTTGATCCAGGTGCTCTTAACATTCTCTAGAACCACCTTCTTTCCAAAAGAGCACCAGAGAAATAGTTGACTGTTGAGCTCACTGTAAGCTCGCTCTGTAAGAAGGGTGAGAGTTTGTGGACAACTATCTCGGGTTGTCATCACTTCTGACCGTGTTCGTCAACGGTGTCCGATTTCCCACTACCTGCTCAATCGCGTGATGGACAACATTCTGCAGAGTGCGCCTGAGGAGTCCAGTGAACTGAGTGTTGCACTTCTTCCTGACACCAGATTGACGGACATAGAGTGTGTGGATGACACTGTCTTGTTTAGTCCGATTGTTAAAGACATACAGATCACGCTGAATAAGATGAGTGACCAGGCTCGTTTGTATGGAATGCGCTTCGCACCTTCAAAGCACAGAGTGCTGGCACAAGACTGGGGCATTTCCACTTACTTTCTTATTACAGGTAATCTACGTCATACTGTGGACATCTTCACATACCTGGGTAGCATTAACTCATCAGCCTGTAACATTGCTGACGAGAGACTAGCGAGGTTAGAAAAGGCACGAGTTACATTTGGCAACCCGTGTCATCTGTAGCGTCGAACCGACGTTTGTTTTTTGTTAAAATGAATGGTATATACTGCGCGTGTACATTGTTTTGCTGTATGGTTCACAAACGTAATCTTTTCACAAACAAGATATCAACAGATTTGCTGTGATTGACCATCGTTGCCTCGGTCGTTCACTGGTGCGTATTCCGGAACGCTGGAGATGCGCGATCAATTGATCAACTACTCGTGTTGTACATCCTGCGATGGTTGGGTCACGTACTCGATATGTCATGTAATGGTTCACCGTACCGGGCATTATATACTGAGACCAGCACCAGTGGGATGAAATCACATGGTGGTCAAGCAACAACGTGGTCACGAAATATAAAAATCTTGACTGTTACACTGAGCGAAGTGGGTAGGTGTCATCTGCCTGGATGGGGTCCTCGTAATCACTCAAACCGCTGATTAGAGGCGCTGTCCGAGATGACGATGTGTTGGAGTTGATGGTATACCTGTATCCGTCCCATTTCCAGTTCTTCCATATAGACTCTTTCTATTAATCTCCAACCTACTCAATAGCGTTTTCTTCCAGGCTATTCCATGTCGCTGTTCAGGTGAGCGGCAACCAGAGCCACAGTATGTTTTGTTCAAGCTTTTGGCTGCTATGATGATGATGATGATGATGATGATGATGATGATGATGATGAGACTGTCTGTCGCTCTTTGGTATGAAATTCCTTTCACTGGACTTAAGCTGACCGAAGCTCAGGTATTTTGCCATTTGGTCTCATCTAGATTTCCAAATCTGCCGCTACCTATCCGCAATATCTAGCACATCGGATTCAATCGCCTCACGACTTAAATTTTTCCGCTGATAGTTAACATTTTACGATAACTTAATTCATACGCATTCTTGATCCAGTTGGTGTACATTTGAGTCCTACACTATGTCAGTTTAAAATTACCGTTGTAACTGGTCAGGAAACCTCACAAATATGATTGCCACTCATGTTATCGTGTTCTTCGCATGCCATCAATTTTCCAGTTGGATCACCTTTTGAAACGACCTAGCATCCCAAAATTAGTAATGACAACTAAATACATTCGGAAACGTTGAGTCCGATAGGTTGTACAATAATCACATACACCTGACTCTGTGATGAATATTAATAAAACACGGTATTTTACAGGGTGAAGTTCATGTCTGTTGTAGTTGTTCGAAGCGCTACTAATCACATGCCTATATGTTGAAAAACGATTTAATGTAGTGATGAAACTTACTTGGTTTTGATTGACCATGATCATGTGATTTAGAATATTGGTTCTTTCTGTCGTTCTGACTCAATATGATTTATTCAGTTTGTTGTGTATTAAAACGTTCACCGTTGTGGCTCATTAGAGTGAAAGAAATGATTACACTCCACAGTTTCCATTTTCGGATTTGTGTTTTCCTACGGAAGGGTCGTGGGAACATAATATTTTATGAGACGATAAGAAATTTGCATACCGAATGATATGTTGCTCTGGAACGGACAGTCAAGCATAAACTGATTTGGGAAAGGTTATCTCATTTTAAAATTGCCCGTTTAGTCACACAGACAGGAGTGTTTGAGTGACATAACAGAAGTGAACACACATTCGTTGTCTATGCTTATCTAATGATGATGCTGTTACAGTGGATTCAGGCACTGTTCTAAATTTGCTATACCCAAGTACTGGAAGCGGGATGTCCGCATTTTAGGCGCAACATCTACACTTTATCCAATTCGGAATATTGGCTCCCATGGTTAGGTCTCACAACGCCAAACAGTAACACGTAAGATGTTTTGCACAATGACATTTCGTTTGCATCTCATCGGCTACTTTCGAAAAATTAATATGTACACTATACTCAGTAGGGGGACAAGCGGCAAGGAGAAATCAATCTCATCATGTCTGAGACAGTCAGTCAGGTAACCAAAGCGGAAACAGCAAGATGCAACTGAAACGTACTCATTGACGAGAAACATACTATTGATGTAACATGATAGAATTGCTGTAGGTCAAAGGGGTAATAGGAGTCCATAAACAGAAAGATATGGTTAGAAAATGCATACATATCAAGTGAAAAGAGTAAGTTGTGATTGGAGAGTCCATACAAATCGAACGGAGATCAAAAATTGCACGTCGATTAACACCGATTGAAAGCATGTGGTAATATGAAGTAAGGAAGAATATGGGTAGTCTATCAGTAGTTTGATCCTATGAAAATAAATACAACGATCTAGAAATTCCGGTTTGGAAAAAATACGAATACGAGTCAAGGAGAAACATTCGCCTTCTTACTAACATAGCGAAAGGTTAGTCACTAACTGCTTCTGGGCAGGATTCAGTGGACGTATTGAGACGGCTTCTGCAATGTCCAGTATTGTGAACATGTTCGGTTGTGCTTATGGAAGTGGACACGTCGGCAGAACTAGAAGGCACCGGGGCACACGCATGGACGACCACATACTGAAATAGCTTTTGAATTCGGAAGTCAGTTGTGTCGTCAATATCATTACAAAATACTTTCTACAGACCCGGCACTCACTGGATTCGCTGACCACTGTCGAAGTGTTCAATAGATCCAAATTAAAGCAGGTGCTCAATATTGCAGTCTCAATACAAATACGAAGTGGGTTAACTGGATTTCAACGGCGAACTGTGTCAAACGGCTAATGTGCACATGGGTAGGCTGAAAAAAGTGATCGGTTGGCTCGTACACGGTGAGAGGACTCGGTTTTGTCGGGGATAGAGAGTAAAGCAAGATAGACGGGTTAGACCTAGTTACCTGGGACATCCTATATTGATATCGAAGCATCTGAAATTGGAAAATGTGTAGAGTTGTAGGCCAAGCAGTTTCCTTTAAAGGAAAGGATTGACACCAAACGTAAGAATGCGTCTCAGAAGATGAAACACTCTGCATTCCAAAGCAAAATGGATTCTGACATGCTGATTGTATCTAGAGGACTTCCCAAATGCAAGGAATCTTTCTGAATACGAACGTGATTGAAACATTGAGATATGTTGTGTGGCTGTGAAGTTCACCTCCTGAATCAACTGAGTCCCACACGTAAAGTATGGTTGACATGCTTGAATGCATACCGTAGAGCGTGGTGTTCCAGCGAGATGAAAATCGAAAAGAACCTTTTTGAACAAAGCAATCCAGACAGTGGAGCCAACGCTCTAAATGTGGTGGTAACGAGTTTATCCAACTTACACAGTGAGTAGATGCTACTGCTGTAAGGTTTCTAGAATACTATTCGATGAGTTCACCCCCTAACAAGCACAGTAAACCGCGACTGAATACCGGCACGAAGAATGACACGTCTTATCCATTAGACATGACTGTGAATCTTCAGTGGTATCCAACTGGAGAGAGCAAGTTTTGAAAAGGTCCACCTGGTAAATGAAGCCACCATTAAAAGTCAGTTTTATTCTAGTTGTCACCTATCAAATTGGTGTTTATTCGCCAGCCTGTTCAATAAACGTGGGGAATTTTCCAACTGAGCCAATGGGGTCACACTGTATCCAGTATTAGTAAGTTAGGTAAAACTAAGACAAGAAATTTGAACCCCATCTGCTGGGCCAGAACATGATAAGTCATCCCAAACATCTGCAAGCAAATGGGACAACAAACAGGCAACGTTTAATGTAATACTCCGAATTAGGGACTTCGAATAGCCCGAGAAGTCGTACTCGAATTGAAGCCTCCCAAGTAAGTAATAAAGAGAATACCTCGTACTAGTTGCAATGTATTGAGTCTGACAGCGCACAAGCGACTATTCACTGGGATCCAATCGAGCAAGCATTGCTCCGCTCTGGAACTCAGTGCGATTCCCACCCCAGTTTGACCGCGAGATTCAGCTTCGGCGTCACCAGAAACCCTGAGATAGGAGCGCTTGAATAGACAGTTATCTACAGGTGAGCTCAAATGGATAACTGTGCTAGACTCGTAGACTCGTGTCTCCGACACACAACACACATCAAGCTCTAGACTTGATAGAGTACTGGCCAGAGCAGCTTACTGACCGACTTGTCGGAGAGTGCGGACATTAAAGGCGCCAATGTTTACCCGTTGTCTTGGCCTCAGAAAACAATAATCGCCCGAAGGCATATGGAAGGCAGAAGAAATAGGGGGTAAAACAGTAGGAGAAAGTCGAGATCGGTTATTAATGTCACTGTCAAGAGAACGATAACTTCTGATACTTCCCGGTCGTTTATGCCGCCGAGGGCGGTTGAATTGAGGGACCCCACCCCGAGCCTCTGACTCAATAGTCTGACTCACTTGGCAGTGAGGGGCTTGCCTAGCCCGAGGGCGCAGTGAATAAGACATTGATGTCTCATTCTGAGCACTGCCGCACGCAGTGGATGTACTCGAAGCTTCATCAGGCTTTTGAGAGATACTAGATGTTTTTCGACCGTATTGGATAATACGCCGGCGGTCACGGTCAACCGTTGGGCGATCGGAGTGCTCTTTGTTTGAGAGTACCTTTTCTAACCCCCTTCTTCCTGATACGGAAGACAGTAGTGCCGCAACCATAAAAATAGTTCTGCTGTATGCCCATAGGATCGTGCCTCACTACCTAAGCACTCCTATGCGGTCAGTAGTGCGACTTACAATCTTATGAGTGTAACTGCATTTCGTCTGACTGCTCCCCTTGGGCCTGCCTGACAAGGTTGCACCTGGAAGGACCGGAGTCCTAGTCAGCATAGCCCGCCGGATCAAAACAGTACACAACCCCGACCACCTCGCCAAGGTAGCAATATAGGTCTGGACTAGTTGCAATGTGCAGTTCGTATTCGTGAGACAAAAAGCCGAACTTATGGACGTATAACAATATTAAAGAAATCACAGCCCTTAATTGGCTGATCGAAATGGCACATACAAAGTCATAATCTGTAGGTTAATTAGTGCAATACAGAATAAGGAAATTAGTGGATAACGGATGGCGTAACATTGAGAATATTTGTCCAATCCTGATGTAGTATCTTTAGCGCGAAGTTTGGATAGGCGTCTTGTTACATCTCTTATTGTGTCAGAGTCCGAATAAGTGGGGAATCAAGTAGATCTTCACCATAGTTAACTATACACCGATTTGTTTAGGATTGCTTGCTTTGGCAACCACTGTCCGATTGGCCTGTCCGAGTGAACCAGACATAAAAAAGCAGTTAAGACGTTTACAACGTCACTTGAAAGCTACAAACAATTATGAAAACGTCCAACAGTGTGCTAAAGAGAACCACTTGAGAATATTAAATTTCGAATATTTACTCTTAGCGCAACAATCCCAGTAGTATAACTGGCCACTAAAACCAAGATAACTAGACACTCCTGAAAAAAGGCCACTCGAGATGGGTGGAACACTGAGTATTACAACTTACGTGTAACCCCGTATCATCAATCTATCATTCAGTATCATTCGAATGACACCCAAAAATGAATGATTTAGCCAACAGAATAAGATGAAGTTTGAAAGATTTTGTGTCTACAAACAAACGGAGGCGTTTTGGAGAACAGTATTGTTGTGTCCAGCAGAATATCCTTTGTATGCGTCATTCACTTCGTAAGCGGTCAGCTGTCTGCTTCTCGGTATCAGTGTTCGCTGGATATTGAGAAAATTGGATTTACCAAAGTTCGGCTCAGTATATCAATGGGAACGAAAATAAATCTAGAGTGATGCAGATAGCTTAACCACGTCTTTGTTACTTCGAACCTTAGACGCAAGATTTGAAAGAGATGCCAAACAACATAAATTCTTAGATGTCACTTTACAGATAGAGAAACTTTCCAGTTTCAAAATGGGAGATTCACTCACAACAGTTTTGGTCCCTTTGGTGACTTTGTATTTCATCGGAACAACTACACGACACTTTATATAATCATGGTGTAAACGAACGTAACTCAAAACTAATTCCTCATATGGTTAAATCAAACAATTTGAAGAGGATTTCAGTTGGGTGGAAAGACAGACGTTCAAACTTGTTTAGTCAGTAACGGGGGAATTTGTAACCGTAATGTCTGAATACATTTCTTATTAGATCTCACGTGTGAATTGCGAAACCACATACATTCTGAATTCTTTCGAGGTAGCCAGAATACATAATTGTTCTTTTGATTCTTAAGTATGTGTTATATTACATTACCTACTCGTAAACGTGATTGAGTGTTTGCATACCAATATTCAGTCTTACCTAATATGAAGTCATTGACGTAGTGGTCAACATGGTTTTCTTACGAAAATGCAATCTGGGGTCAACCCTCTGCCAGGGTAAAGACATACACTACTGAAGAGCTCCAAAAGGATTAAAACACCAGTCTAATAATTCTTTTCCAAACGACGTGGTTTTGTTACACTTCCAAATAAATTAACCAGCTATGCCTCTGATTCAGGTATATTGTAGTTTTATTATCAGGTTTTGCACTAACTTTTCTATTCAGCAAGTGCATCATCATTTCACTTCCTCCAAATCTTCACACTATTTACTCCGTTGCGTTCGATATAAACAACTATTTGACGGTACTTGTTCATTCGCTTACTTGCATCCTACGTGGAATTGCCGGTACAAGGTCACTACAGATTTTCAGAAAACATAAGGACAGAATACTGGGCAAAGATCAATAAACAGAAAGTTGTTGATATTTTGCCGTGTATAATGCGGAGAGTACATACACACAATTCACCAGCTTTGGTGGTTTGTACACGTAAAAATACCTGACCACGTGAGAACGGAGGCTCCTGTTTGTTCACTTTCGTACGGATGGCGACAATGGATAAGCAATTAAAATAACAAATCTCAAATTATGTTAAACCTGGTTTAGAACTTGAAAAGCTATTAAAACTTAGACCGGGTGGCCAATATGTACGAAGTCTGAACTCAAGAAAGTGCGATAACTAGCCGAGTTCGTCACGACAACATTGAATACATTGCACTATAATACTCGCGACATAGAATTATTCGGCTTTATATTTTATGGACCATATTGATGCATGCTAAGAAAAGCCTTTGGAAAAATGGTAATGGCAAACAGCACAGTAAACAGTCACCTTTCTATTAGTGCACAAGTGTTTGTTCCCCCATCGCATTAAACAGGACTTCACATGAAGAGTTATAAAAAATTCATGTCTGCTGATGTATTTATACCGGACGTACAACAGTGTAATATTCACTGACACATAATTGGTAGTTTGAATATTTTGGTAGTGCTGTTTAGGACAGGAGCATATGAATACACTGTTCATGGCTCACTGGAACCAGAGAGAAACGAATAAAATCAGTATTTTGTGATCAGGCGCAATAATAATGTCGAGATAAGCAGCTCACACAAGCCATATCAGAATCGATAAAACAAGGTAGCAGGCATTTGCATAAGATGATTAAAAACAAACGAGGATGAAAAGGATAACGCACTTAACTTGGTTTAGGTGAGAAATGGACAGTGTGTATGTAGCTGTTGTCCCGAAACTCTGTCCAGGCGTCAAAATCCCGAGTCCAGACCACAGGGTTTACCGAACGGCCACGCCTCCTAACGGAGTCAGGTGAGTGAACAGGTAAAACATACCGCTGAAATCATTCTCAAGTTAGTTGTCTGTGGGTAAGATAGAAGTGTACGCGTATTTTAAGTGAAGTGGGTCGACACCATCGACGCAGTGTTCTGGGCAACAGGGTCAACAGTCAATAACGCCTAGGTGCCCATACAGGTTTCTGTAAGCGCTACAGCGCTTAAAAGTCAATGATGAACTGGGAAGCAGCATGCGCAGGTGCGTGCAAATGGACAGAGTGAAAATACGATATTTCCCTAACGGATTGGGCCATGACGAAAGTTTTTTCACCAAACGATATGTGATAAAAAGCTGCATCCAGGAACGATACAAGTTTACAAACCATTCGAAGGCTAATCAAAACGCAACAGTTTTCCGTACAGTCTTTGGCACGTCGTGCTGTGCTTTCAGGTTTATCACGTCATTTGTGAATTCTAGCCATACTGTTAAAACAATAAACGTCTTAGTTTTGTGGCCTAGTTACTGAGCTGTGTCGTTTCGCTTCCAGTCAACATGTCTTAATTGACTACCTTATCCAAGTATGAATGTCGTGATGAAGGCAACTTGTTACGTTTTAGAGATCGGTCTGAAAAGCCCGTTTAAAGATATCGTGCAGATTGACGTACTTATTCTCTGGGAATCTGCAATGTCCTGAATAATGCTGTGCACAAAGTGGACTGGTTTATCACACCGGAAGTAGAACACATTGGTGGATCGCAACCAATGCGTCGTTTAAAGGAAACAACTGTCGATACTAAGTCCATTTTCGTAATTCATCGATGAATTATATACAGGGTGTAGACAGTATTGAACACTGATTGCTAGAACTGATTGCAAAGTTTGACTTACGCCATTCGGTACCGTTCATAGAAATACAAGAAAGCCGTTTATGCATACCGTGAAATAAAAATTTTGTCCCCATGTTCAAAGGATATTTTTAATATATTGTTGTCTGTTGCGTCCAAGTTACCCGCTAACCTCAGTTTATGTCGTCCCACCAAGCCCAGAGAAAGTCAGATACATGAAGAACAGGCAAGATTCAGAACCGATCGAAAGGTGCGTTGACCACATTTTCACATTGTGACGGATCATGCAACATCGGCACTCTTATGGGCAGCCGACGGTCGTGATCATTTCAGACCTAAAGGCTGATTCCGACTCAGCTGCTCCCTGGAATTGTCTTCTTCGCAAAGGAGCAGCATATGCAAAATGGTCCCAGAGACTGCATTGCATTCCAACTTAGTGGCCAATTTTAATTCCTCCAGTTTTTGTGGATGTTCTCTGTAGACTCCGCGTTTGGAGTAGTCACAAAGAAAGGAATTCAGTGCAGTAACATCTTGTGACCGTGGGGGCACATCCTTAGTCCAGCGCCACCTACTCATCCAGATATTCTCGTACACAGTCTATAATATGGTGCTGCATCACCCTGTCTAAGCCAAACGTAATCTGTTATCTCTTTGTTGTTGCAATGCCGGTACAGCTTTCTACTGCAGCATCTGCAAATAGGAATGTCCTACCTTGTAAATGATTATGGGAAAGAAGGTTTTGCCTGCAATGTTTTCATCGAAAAAATAAGCCCAATAATCTGTGTCCGAACAAGTCACGCTCAAACCTTAAACTTTTAGGTACGTTGGCGTTGGATTGGAGTAAACTGACGGAAGTTGTTGATGTGCTAAAGAAGGGGTTGCTGCACAAGTCCGTTCAGATAGAATATTGCTGCATCAGTAAACACTGCAGAATGTATACCTCCTTCTGATAAGCACCACATGCAGAATGAACAATGTCTGTCCGTCTCAAATAACCGAAGCTTCTGTAATTGGGCCTTCCGCTATGGCCGATATGTGTGCCTTTTGAGTATCCTATATACAGTGGACTTCGAAACGCTACATTATTGGACGAACTGACGAACGCTCTTTTCTGGACTGATTTTTAAACGTCGCAGAACATCACTGGCAAGACACTCATCTGTTGATTTGTGCGTTCGACCACTTCTTTGCAGGTCATAAACACTTCTCGTTGCAACAAACGTATTCGTCAGTCTTAGGATTGATTCACAGGCAACCGATCGCGTGCCTACATGTGTTACATTGAACTTCCTGGTGGCCACCTCCATATTTTTACCACAGACCGTGTGAATAAAAACTAGTTCGATACGCTGTCTAGTTGTCAGATTACTGACACGTTGCGTAATTATTTGCTTTTTAGGTGTTTCACCTGGTTCCAGCATGATAATTTTTTCAGACCAAGATGTCCGCGACTGTTGTCTTGTCCACAGCCTAGCGTTGCCTCTCAAGCGCCGAAACGTGTGTGAGAAACCAGGTGTTTTTCATCGTGGACTGTGGTGTCCAAAACACTGGATCGACGGTGCCGAGCACTTTGGTCTGGACTTCGGATTTTGACACCAGGACATATGGTACCTTTCAATTCCACAGAGAAACTAGCACGTTAGGAAGTAGCGAAGTAGAACTGAATGACCCAAATTTCAACTGGATGGGATGCTTTCGCAGACAAAGTGGTAAACATCTGTTTTTTTTCACAATATGGTTTCTAGGTGGCGCCACCCGTCAAACAAACCCCGTCTGTGCATAGAGAAATTGGTGGTTATCGACCTGATTCTTGATAGACAATGCTTTCGTCTTCCCATCAAACACTGAGTATACCTCATTGTTTCTAATCGTTTATTCACCGATCGTGCAATGGTAACAGACAATGGTAATAGTCATGGAAACCGTGGATGGCTGTCTACCCGGGTGGTAGTGGGTTTGTTTGTCTGTGTGCCGTGCCGTGCTTACATGCGGACAACGCCTGAAGCTGGATGTCAGACGACTGGAGAACTGAGACGAGGGCTGCTTTTCAGTATGCTGTTGCCGCTCGTCCATACAACGCTCCTGTATCCAACCCCCCACCCCCGATGGTATATGGCAGTTCATCGAAAAACGGACCATGGCACCAAGACGATCAGTTTCAAACGCCAGAAACGTCCGGATTGGTTCGATGACAACAACGTGGTTATCTCTGATTTGGTACGAGAGAAGAATGCGGTATTCGCTGCCTCCACGCTGGACCCAAATAGTGAAACGAAGAAGGCCTCCTTCCGGAGTATCCGCTGTCAACTGACCGAGCGTGTTCGCGGAATCCAGGACAACTGGTGGATGAAGCAGGGTGAGTGGATGCAGGGCTTCGCAAATCGTCGACAACATGAGGAGTTCTACGATTCGCTCAAGGCGATCTCCGGCCCATCAGTCCCGTCCACCAAAGCACCGGCGTACGTGGACACCGGCTGTTCGTGCACCCAACCAGAGGGCATCATAAAAGTGTGGCGCAAACATTTTGGTAGCCTACTAAATCGTCTTGTTATCATTAATTGGGTGACCGTGAACAGCCTGCCACAACAGACCATCAAGCCTTCACTAGCTCTCGCCCGGGATTTACTAGAGTTGCAGAGTGCGATTGGTCAACTGTGCAACTAGAAGATTGCAGATGAAGATGGCCTACCACGTGAGATCCTGAAGAATGGCGAACCGGTGTTAGAATGTGCACTACTCCGGCAGTTTCACTCCATCTGGGAGCACGAACTGATGCCGCAAGAATTCAAAACTGCCCTCATTGTACCCTGGTTCAAAAGTGAGGGTAGGTAGCAATGCCCCAACAGCTATCGGGGCATCAGTCTGCTGAGCTGCGCAGGTAAGGTGCTTGCCAGAATCTTTCTGAACCGGCTGAATGCAGATGTGTTGGAGGCCAATGTTCCCGAGGAACAATGCGAATTCCGGGCGCGTCGCAGTACGGTCGATCTGGTGTTCTCTGCTCGACAATTTCAGAATAAATGCTGGGAACAGAATAAGCCACTGCACTCCCTCTTCGTGGACTTCATCAAGGCCTTTGATTCCGTGAACCGCGAAGCGTTGTGAACGGTTCTTGATAAATTTGGATTTCCAGGTAAGTTGGCCAATTTAATTGGATTGCTGCACGTTGGTATGAGGGCGAAAGTACTGTTATGTGGCTCTACCTCCAGTGACTGACATTTTCACTGGCGTGAAGCAGGGTTGTGTGTTAGACTCAGTCCTGGTTAGTTTACACTTGACTGCAATGATAACAGTTGCTTTTCAGGATTTTGGGACGGACGGCGTCGAGGTAGAGTACCGGACAGATGGGCGCCTGTTAACTATTCGATGTTTCGGCGCCTCAACCCGGTTACATATCTCAGTGATGCGCATGCTTCTGTTCGCAGATGGCAGCGCGCTGTTTTCACAGAGCGAAGAGGAAGTATAACGCCTGGTAACGGCCTTTGCGACCGGGGCATCTAAGTTCGGTTTGGAGATCAACACAGGTAAAACATTTTCTATCTTTCAGCATTCTCCAGGCGGAGGTGCTGTCTGTGCACCCTCAGCTCAAATCCGTGTTAACGGAGATGTCGACAGCTGCACATATTGCTGCCACTTGGGCAGCAATCTGCCCGAAGATTTGTCCGTGGACCGCGAGTTGAGAGCTCGTGTGGCTAAGGCTAGTACTGTTTTCGGACGTTTTGAAAGGCGTGTTTGGAAGAACCACAGCCTGAAGCCGAGCACTAATCTCTTTGTCCGGCGCTCAGTAGTACTGTCTATCCTGCTGTATGGCATTGAAACGTAGACATTGTATCGGCGGGACGTGCGCTATCTGAGCCGCTTCCATGTACAATGTTGGACTCGCATCTTTGGTATTCGGTAGTTGGGCATGGTTCTGAACACTGAGGTACCGCAACAAGCGGACTTGAACGATATGGGAGCCATGCTGATGCTGAATTAACTTCGTTGGCTGGGTCACGTCCGCCGGATGAGCGATCACTGTATTCCGAAGCAGCTGTTGTATGGCAGCTGAAATCAGGTAAGCAAAATCCTGGTTATCAAAAGCAGAGATACCAGGATGTTGTGCAGGTAAGTCTTCCATGTTGTATCAATGATTTTAGATGTTGGGAAGATTTAGCGTTGAACCGGACTGTCTGGAAGAATATGATTCGGACGGGCGTCCACGAGTTCGACGAGCAGTTATTGTGCGGCCGTGAACGGAAGCGCGTGGTACGCAAGGGAACCATCGGCGCCATAGGTCGTGGTGACATGTCTATTTGGCGTTGCGATGTGTGAGGCAGCAAACGCATTGGCCGTTTGGGGACAGCAGATCACCAAAGTACTCATAATATATTGTCGGCCAAGAGGCAACCAGTACGTTAGGCTCAAATAGGTCATAGTACTTCATAGTATGTCCATTCTACTTCTGTTTATGATTGCATCGACCTAGGCCATGGTCGTTTGGTAACTCACTCGCTCCTCTCTACAGAAACTTGGGTGTCTGCGGTCTCCTACCCATTCTTATCTTCATCTTTGTTGGCGTATTGTATGATGAATCGTTTCCCTGTTCTCCACTGTTGTCCTCTCTGGAACTCAGCAACGTGTATTCGTATACTGAACTGCTTCGTGTATTACATTTTACATATTTTTCGTCAGTTTACATATTGTCATTGCAATCTCTCTCACCGTTTATTTTCCGAGAGATAAGGGTTTCATTTTCCTGCTAGCCATTCAATTGGCTAACCAGCATGGGCCTGCTGGACACTAGAGACTCACTCACACGCCTATTGGTCCTATTTCTTCGGGTTTACACAGGATACGTGATGTGTGGATGTAATCGTAAGTGGTGTGACGCAAGCCACTTGGGGTGATGGTTTAAAGCGCAGGCGTCCCCTGGCTTTGGTCAATGTAACAGGCTAATCCGTTCCGGATGCCACCAGCTATGTGTTTACATGAATCACATGACCGGTATAACCATATTCCCGTTTTATATATAAGTCCAGCGAATCCATTGTAATCGCATATGCTTGATGAGTATTACCGAAAACAGTTGTTTACAACCTTGACATCTTATGAGTGCTGTAGACCGACTCATTTGACTGATATTCACTGACCAACTGCACTTCTCCAAACTTTGTTTGTGGCAGATGATGCAACGCATAGTAATGCACGTCTTCTTGCCGTCTTTGTAAGTTAGGTAAAGAGGGCTCAGGAGAACCAACTGTCGGGCGAGTTCATTTTCGTGAGCACACTTTCAGCTAACCAAACAGGATGTGTATTACGCTATTTGTCGGAATATGCTTCTGACCGGGTATGGATTCATAACTTCAGAACTACTTATGAATATTCGGTAATTCGGTTTATTGATGACGTTTCTATTCTAACACAAAAGGCTTCTTCACATCAGATGAACCAATCACAAATTTGATGGGGTTTAAGGTAGGCTAAACGTAAGTTGCTTACGTCTACCGGAGGGGTTAAACACAACAAATATTGGGTATTGGTGTTCCTACAGTTAGCCGTTCGAGGACTAGTACAAATAGCTATTGATCGGTCTTCAAGCAGTATGATCTACTAAAATCGCCTGTCAGATAATACAGTGTTTGGAGACGAGCAGTGACATCTAGAAATGACCGATAAGCAGCGCACATTAGCAGTTTAGAGCAAACTGGAAGGAAGTTATTTGAGTCTTCTCTGTTCTCTCATAAAAATTTCCACTGAGTCAGACAATCGTGGCGAACAATTGTTGACCTTAGTTCATCATCAAATCAATACACTTATATAGGTTCACTGAAACCAAAACAGTATGTAAGCAACACAAAGAGATTTAGCAGAATGTCACTGGATCATTTGGAGCGTTACAAACTTTTCAAGCGTCTATAGGTTGCTCATCCAGACAGCAAACCACTAAAGTTAGTGATGAGTTGTTTGGAGTTCCACCCACCATTACTTCACAGACGAAACGGTTGCAGTTTGAACGTGCATGCAGACCGACAGCGTGGCCTTTTGCTACGGCCACTGCAAGGTTGGCAAGGATTTTTGTGTAAACACAACTAGAGATTGCGTAATCGAATGGTGCTCGATCTGGCAGTAGCAAGCGTCCCTCGCCTGACCACCTTCGGGTGAGAAGAAACGCGTAGCAGACAAATTCGTTTTCGGTGTTTCATCATCAGGCTTGATGCAACACATTTATGTGGGCTCGGTGGGGTCGAAGATAACATATCACTAAAGCGAGAGATGTTAATCAACAGTTTATGTCTGATTTGAGTTATGAGACTTAGTTGCATAACAATGATCACGTGAGTTGTACGAAATCTGCGAGAGACGTGTCAAATTTATGCGATCGGTCTATCCTGGGTTTGCGTACACGGTCATGGTGGGTTTAATGTTGTCATTAGCCGTTTCTGGGCGCACAATGATGGTGAATTTACGCGAAATACAGTGGCCTCTGCAATTGACAATATACGACCTTTGACCTGTTTTGATTGTATCCCACACATTTGATAGATTGGCTTGAACGAATTGGTCTGATTGGTCAGATGGTTTGACTCGATCAAACGCGTAGCGATCGCAAACGAACAGGGCCTTATCGGTCCTCACGTCAGCCACGGTCGTTGGTATTCCCGAATGTGTTCGTATAGTCGCCGTGTTGTGCGGCTTTGGTAGCTCGTTCCACAGGAACAAACGAAACGGGAAACACCTAATACGTGGCATGAACAGGCAATATATCTTTTAACTGGGAGCACAATACTGGTGTAGAGGTAAA
Organism: Paragonimus heterotremus; assembly: GCA_013368495.1. NCBI lineage: Eukaryota > Metazoa > Platyhelminthes > Trematoda > Plagiorchiida > Troglotrematidae > Paragonimus > Paragonimus heterotremus. Next base: position 47,409 of record LUCH01004005.1, on the reverse strand, counting down.
CTGAACTCGTGATTGAGCTGCAAAATATGTTTTATTGATTGCTACACTAAGCTTCTTGGTTACGCTCCCAGCGATATCATCACCTTTGAAGGGCAAGGAAACAAAAACGGACTTTTTATCTGCAGTTTGTGGTTTGTCTATCTTAGCGCTTATTAGCACATTTTATGAATAAACTGTTCCGGACAGTTATATTCAACGATTGCATTAACTACAAACTGTCCTTCCTCTTCAATGCAGTTGCTCGAGACAGTGCTACAAAAATAAGCTCATTGTTACGCAATTAAGTCTCATGACTCAAATCAGACATAAACTGTTGATTGGCATCTCTCGCTTTAGTGATATGTTATTTACGACCCTACTGAACCTATATAAATGTGTTGTATCAAGCCTGATGATGAAACACCGAAAACGAGTTTGTTTGCTAAGCGTTTCTTCTCATGACTAAACCGAGCATATTCAAAGTATTCAAACGAACCAATTTTTGGTGGTTGATCAGAACTGTACAGACAACACGAAACGCATAATTAGGATCAACCCTGCGGTTAGTATCGGCCAAATGTGTGACAACTGCATATTTGAGTAATTTGGCCGAATATATCTCAAACCAAGCTACATAGTGTTCTTTGATCGGTTGTGACAAACGTCTTTTCTTGCGACCTATATATTCTGCCGCGCAATAGCAGGGGAATGAGTATACAATCAGGGGTTAGTCAAGGACACGGAGTTCATCTTTTAGGCTTAAAGTCGGGAGGGGGATATGGTGAATCACTTGTCGCCAGGGTTGTGCGCCTAAGAGTCTGATGAAATCAATGGTTAAGTGTCTCCGTTGCAACAACACTTTTAAAATGAAAGTTGATGAGTACGGCTTTATTCTCCACCGCAATAATCCGACTTCGTGGCTTAGTTACAATCATGTTGCGGGTTATAAAACAATCCGGATAGCCACTCTATAGAAACACATTAGCAACTTTCTCTTGTTCCTAATCCGTAGAGCAAATTTTCCTTGTTCTACTGGTCAGATAATGGTGAGGTTTTGTTTTCACCTCAAAGGCACAAAACTATTTTTTTTTGTTATACCCGGTCCATGTTGTTCTACGATAAACGGAGTGTTGTAAACCGCCATCCAGTCGCCTATTGAAATTCACATCTAGAAAATGAAATAAGTTTTCTGGTTCCGTTTCAGAAATAAACGTGGTGGCAGGATGCGCCTGAGTGAATGAGTAAACAGCAGCAAGTAGATCATACTCGGATTGCAATAGGACGAAAATGTCGTTTACATAGTATTGACAGAGGTGCAAACTGTCAATAAAGTACTCTAACTGTTGATATTCCAACTTGTTCATTAAACTATCCGTTAGCAGTGGGCCCGATGAGGAACCAGTTACAAATCCATCAGTCTGACGAGATAGTTCGTTGTTAAGTTTAAACTGGACGTCAAGAGTACATCGTAGAAACATTTCTTTCAAAATAGACGTCGATGTGCTGAACTCAATGCTCTATTGGTCGATGTGTTCACAAATGAATTTGAGAGTCTGAAGCAGAGGGACATTTGTGAATACGGAGCAGACCTCTAGCAAACACATGTACTGAACATACACACTGATTTTTTCCATATCAGTAACAAAATCGAATGTCTCTGGTAAGCCGTGTGGATACAGTTGCTGACGAATAGTTTCAAGTCGTTCTGCTAACCCCTTTGCTACTGAGTGGCTCGGAGAATGGCACGTGTGATAAATAGGCCTCAACGAATGATTCGGCTTATGGATTTTGAGTAGGCCATATGGACGAGGGATGATAGAGCCAGTCAATTTGAGTCATTCGGAGTGTGTGTCTGTAATTGTTCCTTGTTGCAAAAGTTACTTGAGACTGTCTACCATTTGACAGTTAACCACAATTGTTTTGCCCCTCTCAGTTTCAGATTTGCTAAATTTGCTTTGATCTGACAGAATCTCCAATATTTCATAAATGTAGCCTTTCCCTTTCACTACTATGCCTGCATCTTTGTTGGGACGTGTCTTCACGTTCGTGGGTTGCTCTAACAGGATGGATGTGTCAAGCAATAATACGATTCTTATGAGTAAACCGAGTATGTCTGTATAAATAGTAGCAGTTTACTCGATCTGATTTGAATTTCTGCAGAATGGCGTTCGAAGTGGAAGTCAACTGACAGATCTGGTTACAAAGATTTTCAACTTGTACCTCGATCTTTAATTGGTCAACTCTACGGGGTGGACAACAAAACTTTGGCCCTAAAGCTACTACATCAAGTAGAGTAGTGTGAAGTGGAACTTGTCACAAGTTATGCACATACCTTTCTGTGTTGACAGGAAGTTGCGATGTAAACTTCTCGTCATTACTATCGACCATCCGTTTCAACCATTTCTTATGTGCTTGTTTGATAGCTATTGCCTACAAGTATTCGTTAAACTCACGGCGTTCCCCCTCTGTTCAGTGAATACAAAGCCTTAGTAATGGTAAATGCTTCAATACTTAGCAGAAGTAAACAGTGGTAGTTTCACCAAGGGGCTTCACCATAACTTCGTTAATCAGCTTACACAGATTTACTATGGCCATAAAACTATTAGAAAAACGGGATTTATTGAAAATGTTTGGATCGCACGGACAATAAATCGTTTACATTGTGAAATAGTCATTTTTCTGGATGATCGCGAACCACAGATGTCGCAGATTGCTTGCTTGCTTGTAGCTCTGACTTCATTTTGCCAACTTGTTGTTAGACACTGTTTTCTCCTACGTTCTTGAATGTGAGAGACAAAACACGTTTGTTGTTCTGCACGGAGAACTGTTATAGCTAATCGGTTTTTGCAAACAACCACTGGCCACTGTCTAGATCAGAACCGACAATTGTACATCCGCTGCATGATTTCAGTAATGTTGACCCCATACTTAATCTCACTGTGTATTGGGCTTTTTAGCAGGTGACTGAGCACTTTGCTGCGGAGTTAAAGGTAAAGTACAGGAATTTCTTTCATTTGCCCGATATTTTTTGTAGTACTTGTGTTGTGACTGCAAAGAATACCTGGCCTGCGAAGTTGTTTATTGCATGAAATTCCGTACAAGTTATGTGAAAATATGGGGCCACCAACGCGTGCACTTATTTGCATGGCTCACGTACATTGACACACCGTGGGCAGCAGTACATTGTCATTCGCTCTAGCGACACGTCCCCCATAGTGCGTACACACTATTCTGATAGTCGCTTCCGGTCCATCGTCTTCCTGACGTTAAGACCCGCTCTTCAGTTTCCGAATGTACGCACTATACTACCCACAAACGAAGCTGCCAGTTATACAACACTTGAAATCAGGGACTTCGAATATCCTTCAAAATAGCACTGGAATTGAAACCTCCCACGTAAGTAACAAGGAGAAGACCCCGGACTGGTTGTAATGAACAGTGGTTATTTTTGTCACAAGAACCCGTATTTATAGATGTACATCGATAGTAAAGTAATCACAGTCTGTCAATGGCCGATCATAATGGCACATGCAGTCATAAACTGTGAGTTGATTGGCGCAATGCAGAGAAAAGAACTTGGCAAGTAACAGAAAGTGTAACACTGAGGTTGCTTGTCCAATGTTTATGTGGTACCTTAACGCGACGTTTGGCTTGATCCCTTGGTGAGTCGTTTATTGTGTCGGAGTTTGGACAAACAGTGATTCGAGTAAATTTTCATCACAATTTTGCAAGAAGCTGACTATCCAGTATGAAGATTCTTCATAATAATCAGAAATGTGTTTGTAATTTTGCTGGAACCCCTTTGCGGTTCAATCGTAGCGTTCTTACTAGTGTTGTACTTCGTTTGCTGGGTGCAAGTGCTAGTTTCCGACTGATGGATAATGAGTAGTTGTAATGTTATAACCTTTAGGGAATAATGCTTCCACCAAACGCAAAACTACATCCATTGCTAAAGGTTGACAGTTTCACAAGTCCTGGTCTTTTGCACTCAAATACAACAAACTATTAACACATATTTTGCCTAAACATTCACAAAAATCTCATATTTGTCTGACGTGTTCGGCATAAATGTAACTAGCTGTATCCCCGTTTTCAGTGACGTTGTCTGTGCGTCGATCAGGAGAACTATTAACGGTTATAAATTTCATGGTGAATTTTTCGAAAATATTTCATATCAGAGTGATTGCCATGTCCTCGCCTGTTGCGACTGACCCTATCGTCAGAACGGTAGTGTTTGTTGAGCTCACAAAGCTGGCCCGCTGTAATTCCGATCTTTTTGCACCCAACGGCAAATCTGCACATCACTAAACACGTCCAGCTCTTTGAATACGGAGTGTTCAAAGTGATTCTTGATGTTTCGGAGCATAGGTTAAACGATAAAATCGAAAATGTATCATGTATACTATGAATCGAACATGTGCACTCCTTTCCTAGGGAAAAAGTAACCGTGAACACATTCCCTGTGGGTGGGCGACTATTGCGTAAGTTAATCACCGTCTAACAAACCTTATCTGCGGCCCGAATAGTTTCACGAAAAAGTATACATATCACCTTGGTCTATTGTTTTCTGATCCTGATGACCGCCTCTAAAATCAAGTCATCGCACCATTAGCCGTGTTGGTGGCATTTGTTCAACTGACCACGTCGCCGCCTTAGCGTGAACTGATTGAGCTGAAGAAAGAGTCAGTGTATTCATCATGGTTGTACGCAAAGGACCAAATGAACTCTTGCTGTCGAACGCCAATTGTATAGCCAATTTGAGGTATGATCATTTACTCACCTTTCGATGAAGGAAGCATTTTGTTGTTTAGGGGTAAGCATTAGGGTATATTCTGATTAGCATGAATTGGACATCACTCAATTGACTGGAGCCCCGACGATTACTCGCAATCGATTAGGGCTGAGAGTTTTCGTGGGATAATTCAGTCGTGTCTAATGCGGGGTTATTGGCATCGTGATGAACACTGTTGTCTGATGAAAGCGCGGCCTGGCATCACTGACCAACTCCAAAGAGAGTGAAACTCATGAATAATGCTTTCGTTCGAAAGAGGTTGACTAAAAAGCATGTGGAATGAGATAACTACAATTATTTCTGAATGTTGTTCAATTCAGACCAATCATGTTTGTGTTGTCAGTGTCGCACGCAAATTCACCTTATTTGAAATCACGATATATGTATGTTTCAGTTGCAGTGTAGGTCATCATGACTTATTGGATGTCCTAGAGCGTAATTGCTTCCAGCCGTTTTCAAGATAAGCGATTTCTCCCTCAATTGGAAGGAATGTATAATTTATGTACGTAGAATATGTGCAGACTATACTGAATATATGTAGCGTTCATGTATGCAGGAAAAGTCAGGGAATGCTAGCGCCTACGGAATTAAAAAGTTACATGACTCGGAAACCTGAAAATAGCTAAAAATGACTTGTTGGTCGTTTTGTTGTTAACTGATACTTCAACTTCAACAGTCTGGTTGTCTTGACAGCTTAACGCCCAACCGGTCAGACAGACGAGTTTTAGCCTAGCGAAAGGGCGGATTGTTGGATGTGTCCACGCAGCATTGACGCATCGGAGTATAGAATTTGTTGCGCGCGCTTCGACATGTGAAATCACTATATAAATTCCGTTCAGAGCGTGCTGGTTCATAATCCTAGCTTTCCTGATGAAGTTCAAGCCAGATCCTCCTTTCCAGGCATTCTGAGGTCACCGAGTGGAGTAGCAATTCGCCGGGCTTCCTCAACATAGGTTCATATACTATTCCCATCGACCCACTTTTACACTCAGGGTATGCACAGCACACATTCATTCAGTAAAGAGCCTCCTAGCAGTGAAGTGAACCAGTTATTCTCACAACAAAAGTGGGTCGATTTTAACAAGCATAGTTAATAAACGGTGTTTTTCGAACAGAGATTGCCTGCACATGAGCTAGGAAGTGCGATGTTTGTATGCGCGTGAATGTGCATTTTATCAGGTGGTATTACGTGACTTAGGGCCAAAACCGAATGGAGCGAACGTCTACACCCGAGTATGACACTGATTTTTATCACTAAAGTCGATTGCCTAAATGTAGGGTTTTGAATGCAGACTGCTACAGAGCCATGACCAATCAAGTGAGTGCTGGCAAAAGAGTACCGCTCCGTACTTGAATAGTCACCAGTGGGAACCAAGAGATCTAAGCTTGTTAAACCACAGTTGTAACATACAGGCCAGCCGTTTCTACTGATTTTCCGTTAAACTTGCGGACCAAATTTTGGTCAGCGTGGAGACACCAAGGGACAGCGTTTTTCTGAAGTAGGTGTTCCAGCAACAGTTCTGAAAAAGGAAACAACACAAACAAACAAGAGCCAAAGGCCCAGTAAGCCATGAACACGACTTACACAAACGAAAACGGCGTCAACAACACAGCAGCACGGTCTGTCACACAATTGAAAGTCAATCCGTGTGCGATCGCTGATTTCGACTGCATGTTACATAGTATCATTTGTTCAAATAAAACTTTGTCCCCTGGCTGGAACATGATCACTGGTTGGTATGGACGTTGGTCCTATCAAATGGTGACCAGAATCCAAGATAAAAAAAGATGGGTCTGGGTCTGCTCGCAATTTTAGGGTACATGAACTCTTGGCTGAAAGTACACTGACGATAACCTGATTAACTAGTTGCAACTGTTAGATGTGCACAGGCTAATTCAAGCTGACAGACACTGATTGAGTGTGACGGCCACGAAAAGTCAACATCAATTATAGACTACTGGTAATCACTCGAAGCATCAATACAAACATAATAAGTGGTCACTACATATTTTTTCGATTTCTTCGGTCAATGACCAATGCTAAATGAAAATTCGGTTTCATATTTGTCAATGAACGTTATTCAAGTCAGGCAAATAGTGGGTTTTTGTCACTTCTGTTGCAGATTAATCGCGTTGGTAATTTAGATAGTTGTGCGTCCTGTTCTATCTCGTCTCCTCTCCGGCTTTTCCCACTTGCATGTAGTTTCTGTGGGTAAATCGGTATACAGTATGGATTTTATACCGAACCTTTTCTCGTGCTTTATCGAATCCAGGGTTGAGTAAAGATCACACCGCATCTTTTACTTCAGGTTATATTAACGGTTCCACATATCAGAAGAAATGTCGCCTTACTCCGGCATGCATCTGTGTAAATTTTCTGTAAATTATTTTTATGGTCATGCCGCTTGTTTTAACAAGCTATCTGTTGTTGATAATGAAGTGACACTTTTATTACAGAACAACTATATCTATCTTCCGTACAATTATCACCAGTAGTATTCGGTGACATCAAGCCGAACACAACGAGCAGATGACGTGGAAGACCGTGCGTGCATCCCAGCCATTCGTAATATTCACAGTTAGAAATCCCTTGGGGTTACAGTCTCCACACTTTAAACTCTAACTGTTCAAGATATCTACCTTATCCTGAGTTCGCTTGTCTACCCAAACCAAAAGTCGACACAGAACGATCCCTTTAGATGGAAGTTTGAGAAACAACTTAACGGACAATTAGTCTCCTTATCATTCCCTTAGTTTCAGTAGAAACACAAAGTGATGAACATATGTTTACAAAATCGTACAGTCGGGTCAGTGGATGCATATATTTATAAGTTAAAACATTACGCACATAGTTCCTGCTTACTTTGATAGTGTAAGCTGTATCCTTTTAATTGGATGAACCAAATGCAACTTATACCGCTTGACTAGTGAATCGCCTTGGCCGTTGCAGGATAGTTTTGATGGATTGATCTGTAAAGGCAAGTTAGTCTTAGAGCTGCTAGATCACCATCTATATAGTGTACTTTGTTGAACAGCCTAAACTAATACGCGCTCGTCCAATTGTATTCCCTCAACCGCCAAACAATTGAAGAAAACAAAAAATAACGCGAACAGCACTGCCGTCGTTCATCAATCTTTGTCTTCTCTCGCAAATATCATTGTCTTTAAGCATCTGTCAAGCTGACACGTGGATGTGACGGACATATAATACAGCCTCCAGGGATACTAACGTACGGCATCAACACCAAAGCAAATTAACGCTGCAGTATTAGGTTAAACTGTTTGTCACTGATGAATCCAAAACCGACCTGATTTGACTGGTCTCCTACAATCACACGAACCAAAATGAAAGCAATTATCGAGAATTTTAAAGACACCGGGTGAATCCATTTCCAAAGACATTAGTTAGTGTTCTCAATTATGGCTCAAATCAAGCCAAATCAGTAATACACACAATGTCACATTTCTCGACAAAGTTAACTGGGTTTTAGGCTAAGTGATAATATTTGCCCCACTCTCATCACATTACTAACTGAATTCAAGGGTGGTTACGATTCACCGGAACGAAATGAGAAGACAATTAACATTGCCATAAACATACTTCCCACAATCTAATATAAAGCTTGTGACACACGTTTGACGTTGATCTACGTTGTGAGCGCAAATAATCGATCTGGCATCACAAAAGGATCATCAACTGAAAATTATTTGCCACCTATACTCCCGGCCAAAACGAAGGGAATTGCAACATCATCGAACAGTTGAGCTTATGGATGTCGATTTGCATACCTCACCCGATGTACCTTTCGTCGAAAGGTATGTTTTCTAGCATATATGGTTGTATCATTCGTCGCGTGGCAACTGAATTACCTTGAATGACCTAGTACCATGAAAACTTCGTTTGTTATTGTACCTTCAGCTAATTTCCGTGTATGCTTGATACGGGATATCTTACCTACCATGTTGTCTATACATCTCTTTGTGTGCCTTTTACAAACTGCTGATTTCGTAACAGTATTATTATACATAGCCCTACGATATTTGTCGTTCATCAACAATTTGCCACGAACATATTGCCGTCTTTCTGACATGAAGTGACGCCACAAAATTCTGCAGTTTGAATCTGTAGGGAAACCACGCCCAGGATTACCTTGTTTGGTGAGTTATATATATATATATATATATATATATATATATATATATATATATTCACCATTACAAAAACACTGTACGTACCCAGAACCCGGGTTGTCCGTTAAATAAGATCAAATGTTGATCATCGTGTAACGAAACTCGAACATTCTCTAATTCAGTCAGAAAAGTGAATCAAACAAGGTATTTTGCAAAGCAATATCCACATGATTGATCAAATCTAATGTTACGATTTCGCGAATGTCGCTGCCATTCAGGCCACCAAAATAAGACTATCTAGTGATCAAGCAGAAAAATTGACACGGACGCGATGCCATATGGCGTACCTGTATGATGAGCTTGTGTCGGATCACGCTATCCGATCAGAAAGTACATTATCATTGTCACCAAGAATTCTACAATCTCATGCAGTTTATACCTATTGCTTATATGTCTAATACTAACTACGTTCAGCTATGCCATAATTTCCACGTTTTCTCTAATCCAGTTGGCTCAAGTTCACCCAGACATAAGTTGGCGCAAATCAATATCTAGGATGCCATTCGCATTTCGCAGTGCAGTTACCAGTCACGCATGATTCATTGTTCACATAAATAGACTACTTGCCAATGTGTACTTATAATGTTCTTCAGCACATTAGTGTCTTATAAGAACTTCCATCTGTCCCAGTTTTCGCTCGTGTTATTTTTGACATGATAGAGTTGTAATCTAGAAGTATAGTGAAATTTCAGGTTGAAAATCACTCATATTTGATCATTGTCTCCGCATTTGGATTGATTTTTCAACCACCCCCATTCGAACAGAAGCACCGTACTCGGGTTTTGCTCCCGTCAGGGATCGTCAGTAGTGCATATCCTAGTCACGGCTAAGACTAGCACATTAGGCACAACTGAATTATAGCACGCGAACGTTTACCTATGTTAGTTTGTGAGTAATGTTCAGATTGCCCGATCCCCTCGAGAGGAGATGAAATGACTGTCCTGTTAACTCTATCGCGTTCTTGACAAGCTCAAACAAAACCGAAACTCGAATATAGCGCTTTTCTTCAGAATGCGATTGGCTATAGAATCTATCTGAAGACATAGGTTGCGATCTATTATCAGTGATGTTCCACTTTAAATTAACCAGACCTCCGACTGCTCACCGGTATGGTGAAATATCGGGGCTTTGAATTGTTCAGATCTAATCTGTTAGGATTATTGTAGGTAATAACCCGCGCATACAGTGCACACATGAGGTGACAAACTCCCGATACGTTTTATATCACCTCACCCACATTATGAGACAATCGTTCAACGCCCAAATGCTTTTAACTCATGAAACGTATGGTAGAGACAATTTTCGCCACATGAAATGACCAATATGAGGCACCTTAGGAAGAGAACAGCACCGTTCAAGTTCTTCAAATTTTCAACTACCTACCTACCTACATCCAGTTCTCTCGAGTTATCGCCTCTCAACAGAGAGAACAGCAGCGTCGGCTCGGTGTTTCCCGCATATGTTTATTCAAAACAAAAATGTCACGACTGTGTAATATCATTGGAGTAAATATCCACCAACGGTTAGCTGCGTGATCTCAATGAAGGTAGTACACAAGTCTTCAACCTGTATGATGTTTTGTAGTCGGAGACAATCCTATTATAACACGCTTTGCATAAATGTATGCTAATAGGTTTTCCGAGCTTTTTGTAAGTAGGAGTCTCCTGAAAGACAGCATGAAACACGACTGTTCCGGCTTCTACAATGTTCAATTAAAGAAATTCCCCACGGCACAATTGCGGCCGTACTTGTCTCCAGCAGCGGCGAATGTTGTCCACATTGGTTAGTGTAAATGTGGTATGAATCAAAAGTAGGGGACTACCGTGGAGTGAAATTGGGCTGCAGCTGTTTCATGACTGGGCTGTAATGCGCAGTGATTCGTTAATCGATGCGTGGAATATAGTACAAACATGAATTGGACAATTTCAGTAATATGAATTTACGCCGCAAAGTGCTAATCTGTCGGTCACCATGCTCAAATGCCACTTTCTTTCGCAATATTTCTGCTGGTTGATTATACTGGGCAAGTATTGATCTGGAAGGAATCGATCGGTCAGCAAGGAATGCTGAAATATTCGGTTGAAAAACCACACCTTAGCAAACCACACTGGTTCCATCAAACACATGAAAATGAACAGCTGTCTCTGCAAACGATCGTCTATCCAACGACAGCGTGCAAATTCGGTAAGAATTGTCACCCCATCAACATATGACCTAAATGGATAGACAATCATGATGTCAACAGGAACTAACTGGGATTACAATCGATACATTTCCCTATTAAAAAACAATAGTGCAACCGACAAGCTCGTCTTCCGTTATTCATCAGGCTAATTAGAACGTTCATGTGAAACAGATTTGCCAGGGCGAAACGAAAAAAAAACAAGTAGCAAGTTCAAGTGAGGTCAGACACGTCATAGGCACACATGGAGACAACGTTTGGATACGATTACGTCAGAAGTATGACGCAACTGAAACTATGGCGCTCTTATCGGTCGTGGTGTGGGTGGCTGGCCATAGCAACTTGAACGTCTGAACAAAGCGCTTGTGTGCATAACGGTGGATATTTTTAGTCGACTTTCAATCGCTTCACCTGTGGCCAAAATTCGGCATCTGACAGCTTTTGGGGCCGTCTTCGTATATGCCTATGACGCGTCTGATCTCACTTAAACTTGCTGCATGTTTTTGTTCCTTTCGTCCTGACAACTCTGTTTCGTATAAATGTTATAATTAGCCTTATGATGAGTAACCGAAAACGAGTTTGTTCGCTACACTATTGTTTCCTGATAACTACGCCGGAGATTTTTAACCACATTTCCCTGTCACAGTTGATGTTCGGTCGATGAGTTGTTTAAATGGCGCAATCAACGGAAAATGCAGAGAACTGAAACTGATACAGAAATACAAGGAACCCAAGGTCTCAGAATGGCACTATTCAAAATACCGTTACATCATGTACGACAGCCCGTTAACCACGAGTTGAAAATCGGTCTACGGAATCAAACAAGGGAGCTTGTAAAACCTTACGGGCTTAATTATGAAGTCCACACGTTCAGCCGCGAAGACAACGTTGTACATTCTCTAACTGGGGACTGAGCCCACACTGACCAAAGGCGGTGATATTTAAGACAGGCTACGAGTAAGCAACTGAACCAAAAAGCAGGTAATATTCCAGGAATTAAGTGTACAGAAATGGACGTCAATGAATTGAAGGCAGAACACCTAAGAAAAGGAACGAATGACGAGGTTGAAAACCAACATAGCTTCGGTTATGAGTAACAATGAAGATTGGCGCCGATCAACAGTGAGTCCCGTTTTCAAAAAGAGATCAAAAAGTTTACCCGACAACCACAGAGGCATAGGACAAGTGTCTGTTGCATCCAAGTTACCCACTAGCCTCAGTTTATGTCGGCCCACCAAGCCCAGAGAAAGTCAGATACGTGAAGAACAGGCAAGATTCAGAACCGATCGAAAGGTGCGTTGACCACATTTTCACATTGTGACGGATCATCGAACATCGGCACTCTTACAGGCGGCAGACGGTCGTGATCATTTCAGACCTAAAGGTTGATTCCGATTCAGTTACTCACTGGAATTGTCTTCTTCGCAAAGGAGATCCAATGAAATGCCTAAGTCTGCTGAAGTCACTGTATGCTCACTCTGTAAGAAGGGTGTGAGTTTGTGGACAACTATCTCGGGCGTTCCTCACTTCTAGTCGTGTTCGTCAACGGTGTCCGATTTTCCACTGCCTGCTCAATCGCGTGATGGACAAAATTCTGCAGGGTGCGCCTGAGGAGTTCAGTGAACTTGGGGTTGAGCTTCTTCCTGATACCAGATTGACGGACATAGAGTGTGTGGATGACAATGCCTTGCTTAGTCCGTTTGTTTAAGACATACAGACGATGCTGAATAAGATGAGTGACCGGGCTGGTTTGTATGGAATGCGCTTCGAACCTTTAAAGAACAGAGTGCTGCCACAAGATTGGAGCATTTCCACTTACTTCCTTTATTCATCATCATCAAAGACAGTAAAACATCAGTGTGAACCACTGATGCTTACCTGCCACACAACCACGAAGGGAAAAAAGAAAGAAAAACCTACATGAGAAGAGAGTAAAAAAAGGGGA
>LUCH01004004.1:0-13277 GCA_013368495.1 Paragonimus heterotremus | reverse complement strand
GTTGTTTTCGTGATCGACAAACAATATGTTCACCAGAGCAGAAAGAAGACATATGTTGCGATATGTTAACATTTCGTTTACTCTCATCAGTCGCAAACGTAAAACATTCAGTTATATACATCATACAGATAAGGATAGACAGGGATTAGACACGCATACAAACAAACCAATTATTATGTAATCACGACCATGGCAACCCAATAGGTTGTCTCAACTACTTTGTGCACACAGTGTCGGCTGGTAAGTTCGGATTAGCATCGCTTCATACATACATAATAATTGGTTTGCTTGTATGCGTGTCTAATCCCTGTCTATCCTTATCTGTATGATGTATATAACTGAATGTTTTACGTTTGCGACTGATGAGAGTAAACGAAATGTTAACATATCGCAACATATGTCTTCTTTCTGCTCTGATGAACTTCTTGACTGTATTCAGCCGAATATATCGAATGTTCTGTGAGTGAAAACTTCCAAACGCCCTCTCAAAAAGCGGAACTTTAACATGGGCACGGAGGCTACAATGTGTGACTTCAAGAATTCTGGTCCGGTGACTTACGCACAGGCGGTGATGTTGCGCCCGGGGTCCTCAAAGGAAAGTCATCAGAACAGCTCGACAGAACAGACCGAGTTCAACTCCACTTTCCTCCTCAATTCTAAGTGTTATTTCCCAAACTCTTCTGCACACTCCCCTTTCTCTTTTTTCGCGAAATCTAATAAGGAAGTAGCTGTCAGGTAAATGTCTGCGAACTGTCTGAGTCTGTTCAGGAAATTACCGGAAATCAGATAGTTCATGACATTCAGCACCATATGTTTGCCTTCGCGGAGATCTGGATTACAGCTGATATCAGTGACAGTAAATTGTGTCCTCGGGTATTCAGTTTACCGAGTTGATTCCGCCCGCAGGAGAATGGAAGCTCTGCGATTTTTCTTCAGCAGTATCTCTCGACACCCACTGTTATCGGTGGATTTCAGTCCTCTGTTAAATGATAGACAGGGTGATCACCAAATTCGTGAACACACCATACTTATACTAGAAAAGATTCTCCTCAGAGCTCGCGGGAGCAAAACATCTTGCGACGACTAAGAGAGTAAAAACCTTCAGCTCTTTTTTTGTGACTGCCCCGTGGGGAGACTTCATCTGACCCTCTAGTTTTGACCGAGTTTTTCACGGAGTACTACTTGGCAGTCCAAAACGTCGCACCGCTAAAGGGGCACCATATCCTTCCGCTGAGGAATTTCCGACAACCACTTCTCACCGCTGAGCTTTCTATGCTAGATGTTGAAGACCTTTTATTCAAGATCAATTCATACAGTGAAATGGGTCCTGACAAGATCCATCCCAGAATCCTCAAAAAAGCACCTACTAATTTAGCAGAAACCTCCTTATAAGCTGTTTAAATAGACACTCCAAACTGACATTCTCCCCAGGGAATGGAAAGAGGGGACGGTCACGCCTATATTTAAAGCGGACGACCGGCATTCTCCGGCTAGCTATCGGTCAGTCATCCTGTTAGGGGGCAGGTTCATCAAAACAATCTAGTCAGGACATTTATGACGGCGGATGAAATCAGTCATCATTGCAAACCAGTCAGGTCTTCGGTGACGGCTGACGAAATCAGACATCAACAAATCACTGAGGGACACCTCGGACCAACTAGGAGGAGGTGTGAAAATGAGCATGGGTGTCACGTTAGCACGAGGAGCCAGTCAGAGCGCAACGGTTATGGAATTGGCCCTACTTGGCCATCTGATCGCGAAGTGGCCTAAACGAGCGGACATTGATTCAACAAGTAAATGGCCATATTTGACCACCATTTCATTATATATATTTACAGGCATTTTATTCATTTGTCGAACTGGTATTTGGCAATACAGAGTGTTTTCTCACAGTAGTGTTCTTCTTGACTCCGCGCAAGTAGATTGGGTGAAGCCGCCTAGCAGGGACCAAGGGTTAGCAGTCAAGCCGTCATAGAACGTTTGGCAAAGGAAGGGCGCTTTATATCACAACCTTATTAGCAATCCACGCATGATAATGGAGCGTTTATTAAGGCGTGCCACCTTCAACCACTTCTTATCCAACCATCTTTTTTCTTTTGCCCAACACGACTTCCTTCTTAACCAGTCATGCATAACAGACTTACTTTCACCGACAGTCTGACAGAGGTCAAAGACAATGGCCCCATCTCAAATGCTATTTCCTTTGAGTTCGCCAAGGCTTTTAACCATATCCCACACGGCACCCTGGAACACAAACTGAAAGTCTACGGTATTCAAGGAGAGGTTCTTCGCTGCATTGTCTCTTTTCTTGACAACAGAATTTTTAGAGTTAAAACCGAATCAGATCTTTCATCTCCTCACTTCACTTCTGCGGGAGTTCCTCAAGGGTCAGTGTTAGGTCATCTGGTATTTTTGATCTATATCAATGACATTCCGGAAAATATTTCCAGCAACTCCCTCCAATATGCCGATGACCCAAAAATCTGAAATGCCACCAATCGGATCGATCTTGACGCGATTAAGCGCTGATTGGACGACTAGGGCTTCCCATTAAATGAAAATAAATGCGTACATATGTTATTCTTTGGAGATACTGTCAATGCCCTCGTGATTCATAATGCATTCAGCACCGTGGATATCACGAAAATCGACATTAAGACATATCTGGGCATTTGGTTGTCATCAAACTGTTCCTATGCGTATCACAACGAGATGGTAGCAAAAAAGGGGGTTTGCAGGTCTTAGGATGATTAAGAGCACATGGAAAAGAAAGCGTTTCAAAGGCCTTACGGGGTTTATATAAGACCACTTCTCAAGTATGCTAATCAGGTCGTGCACATCGGTCTAGAGAAAGACATACTCACTGTTGAGTGTGTCAAGCGCGAGGCTACCAAGCTAGTCACGGGCCTAAGAAATGTCGCGTACGAGTCGCGATTTGAATTTCTTGATTTGTGTCCACTTGAATTTCGACGACTCCGTAGTGATTTAATTCTTACATACTTCTTATGAGCAGGTTTTGTTGAACGGTTCTTTATCGTCGCAATTGATGACGTCCGGCGAAAACGCAACAGGAAATTTTTCACGCTTCGTCCGCGGAACTTTCTTAGGCAGCGGTTTTTTTCTTATGCGATTATGAAACGTTGGAACAGCCTTCCTTCAAAGGTCGTTAACAGCGATTCCATAAATCGCTTGACAGCATTGCTTGATTTCCACTTGCTTAAAACATATTCATGCGAGTAATCTTACTCTGTTCTTAGTATTTACTTTAATCTGCAAGAACGGTACTATACCCTATTTTCAGTTATTGTCTTTCAGATCAGCAGATGCCCAACTGACATGGAATAAGAAGAACCGATTGCATCAAGGTAGTTTAGGACTCTGTATCGGAACCGTGTATCCATTGGAGAGTCGCTAAATCCTTGTTTAACAAAACTGAATGAAACGACAGTTTAGTTTTTTAAATTGTACTTATCACCAGGCTTGAGGATGAAACATTACACCGGTCGATCCATCGTAAGGGGGGAGTAAACGAAATGTCAACATGTCGTAACGTATGTCTTCTTTTTACACTGATGAAAATGTGAGTGGTATTTTCAGCTGAGAACTTAGGGAATGGCTCCATGTTGCTACCATTGTCTTGGAGACAACCGAGCAGCTTGTGAATTGTGTTCCAAACACGAATCTGTTTTGTCGTTGTTTGGAATTTATGTGTTTTAAACCGTTTCCCAAAGCACATGTGATTATACCGCGAAGTTTGCGCTGTTTCAGTTCGCATCGATAAATCTTTGCTCCCAAACACGAGCATGGACCATTACCACAGTATTCCCTTCACAACGGACGAACGTGTAAGTACTTGTGGCTGGATATGTGCCGTTAATGCGCCCTAACAAGAGTGGAACTCGAGTATGACGTTACTTTTTTAAAGGGGCTGACTGGAAAGTGTATGGAAATGCGGGTTATGTCCAATTCATATCAGTCAACCTCTTTAGTGCTTGCCCATGGAAATGCCTACAATTTTCATAGCGCGTGTGATCTAATTTACAAGATCACACTGACCCACACAGTAACTACATCTTGGTCGTAGTCAGTCGAATGAAGCGAATCCATAATTTACCGAACCTCTTCCGTATACTCCTAACGACTACAACCTGAGATTCCAACTTCACGAGTCCACTAACGATTTGAAACAATCACTGTGTGCAAGAAGATGAAAATGAGTCGTGATTTATACTCATTTCGACAACCTAGATGTCATTCTTCAAATCAGATGAAAAACACGCTTTATTGAATAATTGATTAAACTTTACGGTCTTCAGTGAACTTGTCCGTATTACTAAGAAAGTTTGTTAAGGAAGGGGTAACAGATGAACCAACTGCATGGACAAACGCACGTATAGATTTGAAATGAGAACCAGTTGAAGATGTGGATATACACATTTAAAAAAGTCAGAATAAAGAGGATGGTCGGAATCGAACAAAATTTTGAAGACAAATGACTTGTATGCCCTGGATTGTTTAACCACTACAGAGACAATGAAACTATAACAAGAAATGCGGCTACAGTTAGACAAATGTCACTCGGGTTCAGAAATAAATCTCAAACGTTTGGCCAGAATTCCAGAAAGAATAAACAGAGAACAATATGACCAAAGGAAGCGCACACATGCATTTGCAAAACGTATTGGGCAATAAAGAGTGTGTGTTAGATCAACCGGTTAATTCGGTAAATACGAAGTAGTAAGATGTTCCTGAACGTTGGAAATCAGAGACGATATCTTCGGCGTACTTCAACACAAACAAATCTTTGGGAAAGGGACTCATGTGAAAGGAAGAGAAAACTGCAGAAATAATTGCGGCTTGAAGACCATCCATGTTCGTGATCGGCGTGTAAACTGTTGGTGATTTGAAAACTAAACACTTACCAACATTAAGAGAGATAGCTGATTATCAATGTCTTTAAGAAAACAAAACAGAATTCCACTAATGATGTGGTGAAAAACATTGCTGTAAATGATGGAACAGAAATGGACTACTCAGGGATAGTAGAATTGAATGGACAAGACAGGACAATGCAACAGGAGTGGACCAGAATTGACAATGTACTAACTGATGTGGATCAGTATAGTTATTCGATAATACCACCTCTTTCATGAGAAGATTCTCAACAGTACTCAGCACCATTGAGGTACATCCAGTTGGTCGAAATTTAGACGTACCATTCTTTGGTATCGGCATGATGTAGGCAACAGTCATCAACTTTCTCTTTAAGACCGGATAACATTTATGGAAAATATGACCCGTTCCTAATGGGAGATTGGCCCAGTTTCATTTGTTACGATCGATTCTTTTTGCACGATCTTCTTGTTCGAATTGAACTTTAGTCACGTTCGCATTAATTTCTGCACACCTGTGAGTCCGGATTGTTTGTTTTTGCTTAACATCTGACTGAAACCTAAACCGAAACAGTGATCGGCGGGTTTAGGGGATTTGTACCTATATCGCGAGATGTTAACATTTCATACCTAAACGTAAAAATTGGGAAAACATTTCACAAAACGAAAGCTATGGTTAGAGTGATTAGAAAACCCGACGAGAATTAGAATATGGAGAAGATCAGCATGGAGATGTTACTTTAAAAATAATAGCAATCAAGAGGGGTGGGTCAGTTGATACTGTGACCCACTTTGATGTGGTTCTTGGAACTGGTAACTGGACGCGCGCGGCAACAAAACTTGCTACCCGCTAGGGTTGGAGGATTTTTATTCGTTGTTATAAGGTAACAAAAATTCTCCAATTAGAGAAAGATTTTCAATGTCTTTTCCACATATTACCCCACCGATCAGATACTCGCATTTATGAACCTGGATTTCAATGCTGAACGCAGTCAACAGTTCATTTGAACGCTCTGCGTACGTCTGTCCGATTCTGTCCATTTGACTGGCGTTTACTCAACTAATATTTTCACTCTGCTGGTCAAGCTGGTATCTCCCAATGACGGTTCGTTCGACCTCTCGTGTTGTTTGCGAGCCACCGGCTGTGCGCCTTGGCCGTATCCCGTGGTTGCATTGAGACGTTCCACTGAATGTTGGAATAACGACGTTTCCGAGTTATTCATCTCTCATAATAAAACCATGAAGGAACTGGTCCCGTTCAGATCTTATAAGTTTCATGTTAGAGGGAGTATCCTGTTGAAGATTTCCTCGTCCAGGAACACCGATGTGTCGTTAACAAAAATCACGTTTACAGACTATGCGCGGACGCATAGCCCAAACGGTAGCAATACAGTATGTGTTTAATGTATCGAGTCTCTGTAATTAGCACAATTATTTTCAACGTCCACCTGGCCAATGACAGATGTGTTAATTGACTCTTCGGGTCAAGTTTACACATCTTGTAACCCTCACTGAGGGCATCATGTGGTCACCGTAAAAACTACTTATTCATGAATTACAAGACTGGTGATTTTTTGTGACTTTTGGAGTAAAGATGCTGACGTGGTTTCTCTTTGCTAAAAACTAGTTCTTTTTACTGAAGTTTTATTAGAATCGGTCACTCCATTCTGTTACAAAAACCCCATAATCACGATCTTGTTGAATTTAAACTCAGGTAGCGAGAGGACTTTCTGAACAGAATTTTTTTCCTGTCTATAGAGGGGTCCAGCTAGCGTCCATGTTGGATCTACCTGTTTTTTTATTCTGTCTGTTCATGAAGTCTTCTGGCACAACCAAGTCACTGACTTGCAGACAACACAAAGATGTACCTAGTTGTAGAGTGTCTGAAAGATATGAAAGTCATCAGAATGATTTCAACCGCATTGATCAATGGTCCATCAACAACAACTTGGAAAACTGTAAAGTCCTGCATATTCTTCATCCAAATAGTGTCACCTTGATGACACCGAAATAATCATCTATGTTTACGAACATGATCCAGAGTTTCGATTGAGAAACCATTGTAGTCTGCATAGCTGGACAGTTATTGTTAAAACACTACAACTGACATTGCACGTCATGTGATGAATTTGGTTTGCGGAAAGATAAACTCTTATCGGGCACCGAAAGAGTAAACAACGAAAGATGTGTTTCAGAAATTAAAATGTTCAAACAATCGCTTACTATAAACGTAGCAGTGAGAAGACATATGCTGATAGGCGCTGGTATCACTAATCGCATGAGGAGATTGCGCGAACAGGATGCTGTCAACCACACTACGTCTATATAGCAGTAACGCGGAAATTTCTCCAGTAGGTCGTTTGTCTATCATCAGCACGAAAACTCAGCAATCATCGGCCTCAACAAGCTCTCCATAATAACTCTATCACCCTGACCATATGGTTTATTCTGTAAGTTACTACTGATGCTTTTCACGCACAGCAACAGAGATAGATTCACTTGATCTTTTGAAATTTCCACATCTAAGCCTTCTGTGTCAACCAAATCGCGCAAAACTTCTATCGGCTAGTGCAGTGGAACATTTGTAAACATTAACTGATCGTCCATTGGGTCCAACAACTTGTATGCCAGCTTTAATCGGTCGAGATCTTCAAACGAGCCAATCGAGCCTGAGATTATGCGTGTCAGACTTTCGTTTCAATATCTGCAGTATCTGTATCAACCGCCGGTCCAGGTTGCGTTGTTTAGCATTGCTCATAACTAAAATCGGTGTGATTGGTACTCCGGTTTATTCTTTCCGACATGGCGTGAGTGAACTGGCTAAACGACATCGCTTCGCAGCGCTGAATCGCATCTGCACAGTGGTCAAGTAGCTGTATGTTGGAAAGATCACTTCCGTCCAAACATACATGAGAAAAGTACCCCGTCAATGCTATCCCTAACGTCGACTATCAATGTTGTCCTGTGCGCAGAGGTACGCACGTTAGTAAAGGAGACAGACACTTAGGTACTCACATCACCACACACACAACACACTTGTTCGCGACAAGTGAACCCAATATTGCTAAAACAGCCATCTTTATGTATTTGTGACGAAGAGGTCACACCGGGGATGTTACCTGTACCTTCAGTGTTACCAACCAAATATCACGTACGAAGTGTCTAGCTGCTTCGGAAGCGGTCACGGTGAGAAAATTCACATCCACGTACTTCGTGTGCAAAGTCAAATTGTGACCATCCTTTCGTTGCCATGATAGCCTGTGAAGTCTTATACACAATATGTTGTCTTTCCTTTCTATTAATTCATGAGATCAAAATTAAAAGTTTGTTATATTTTGTTTCGAAAACTGTAAGTAACCTACAGATACGGTCCTTGACCCTTAGCAGTTCCGGTGACTAAGGTAGGAAGTCGTGATGTGAGAGTTCTTCATCTGGTGTAGCACGCCCCATAGAAGCAAGTTGTTCCCGTAGCTAATTCAAATCATCCAGAAGCCTTGGGATTTTACGAGTAGATCGCTTTATAATTAACAGCTGTACCACACTTCTCACCCGTTACACTTGCATTCAATCTTCTTATTTCTGAACGAGTTATATAAGTCTGCTCTAACTTAGAGTGGTGTAACCACAGTGATCGAACGAAATGTTTTTGCATGGGGGACATCCCATATGACGCCATTAGATTTCAATTTTATGTGGGGAATATTGCACAAACCATTTCAAACGTATATCTGTTTCCCCTTCACTACTGTTAATTTAATTGTTCACTCGGAATAAAACCCAGCAAGAACCACTAGATGTTGAATTTTTGTATGGTAACATATTCGCTTCGTTTTTTCAGGTCGTATAAGCAGAATGCCCAGCTGTCCACTGATCGTTTTTTTGCAATACTCATGGATACATTACTGCAAGCTACACTACAGTCAGATGTGAATAAATCTGTATATATACATACCACACTCTGAGAAGCTTTTAAGGAGACTGGCTAAAAATTTCCATTCTAATGATGGTACTTATGGATAGGGAGGGGAATCTGGACCATGCATTTTCAATACACTTGCCATTATAAAAGACTGTATCGAATTATTTGTAAAAATTTCGTTATGTTTGCTTGCTTAAGTGTCAGGTAGTTGATAACGCATTTGTAAAGGAATTGGATTGGGCAAACATATCGATACGAAGTCAACTGACGATCCGTACAAGACTACCGTCAGTCACTGTCGACAGCGCGAGCCAGCTGGCATGTCAGCGCGGTGACCAATCCTGATAAGACACTACCGTATCATTGGATTTCGTTTTTTACGAGCATCGAAGTAAGACTAGCTGTTTAAGTGCCTCCCATGTTAAAACAGAGGAGCTACAAGCGGAGCCGAATCGACCAATAGGAAAGCCAAGGCGTCGGCACCAAGCGTAATTCTTCCTTTTACTAATGTATCTTGTCGATAAAATAACTCATCAAAAGTCCATAAAACAAAGATTTGCCTTGTGCCACAAGTTCTTCTCCTGATATCGCCTAGGAAGGTAACGACTTTTCAACAACATTCACACAGCATACAGACTGGTTCCAAGATGGTACCTGCGTACTTAGTGGTTTACCTCCGGTAAAGTAAAAGACAGATTCATGGGGATCTCTTCATCCCAGGATTATCGATGGCTTGTAAAGCAGAAATTATGGGCTGAATTTAACAAGTAGAGCAAGGTTGGCGTTCAGTGTACCTATAGGGTACACGTACTTTGATAGGGTGGAGATCAGATGACAGCTGCAACTCACCAGTGCTCCGTAGCTGAAAATCATGGAAGTAACGTGTTTCCCCGTAAAACTGACGGGCTAATGGCATGAACGGCGCAAAACAAATCGGGCCGCCTGAAGGTTAATCAGGCCAGCTGTCTTGCGTAGACTGAACAGTTGAGGTTAAAGGAAAAAACTGTGCTGATAAACGCCGTGGTCTCTCTCGGAAAGGAACTGAACGAAACTGGGACCATAACTGTGGTCTCTGGTCATATATTGGGGTTGTCTATCTGAGATCTTAAATTCCTGTGGAAACGTTATGGTGCTAAAAGAGACGCCATATCTAGGGAGCGGTCCTTCCCTCAGCACACGATAGAGGGAGGTGTACGTATGTACTTCAGTTCGTAGGTATGGTTGCACCAGATTCGTGTAATGAAAATGAGGCGAACAAATATCTTTCGCACTGTTCGTTCAGAGGCTTGCAACTGCGAAATGAAGTTCGAATTGCAGCTGAGATGCACTAATTACTGTATCGAAGACTGGAAAAGATGTCCTTAAACCTGTTTCCTAAAATATATCTATCGTTTGGACTTCTCTTTTAATCACTCTCACCTCTGAATGGAATTTTATAATTCCCTCGTCCCATTTGACTATTTGCATTTCGAATGGCATGACTGAAGTGATCACAACTAACCACGGGTTAGTACTCTTAAGATCCATAAATTTACAAGCCCAGTTCGTTCAGTTCATAACAGAAAATACTACATTCAAAATAGCCCCCAAAGTACATATTCCTTGTCCAGCTGCATAATTAAGTAGAGATCACAAATGTTTTGGGATTTATCTCAAACGCCGGTTACACTTTTTACGCATCTAGTTTGACATTAGTTCACTTTAGTTAGAAACAAATGTATGACCAGCAGCATTTCGTTTCTACTTAAATCTGTGAAAAAGTTGATAATCAATAAAAGTATTTCACAAACATGAATGAATTCAAAGTTCGATCATAATTGGGTGGTAGTCCGACACTTCTACACTCCAACCTTCCCTCCCGGAGTTATCAATACAGGTGTTGTATGTCCTTTCGTGACAGCCTGAGCAGGACTTGAAACCAATTGTGGTTGAACATAAGACGCGATGAACCGGTAGCATTTAGTGTGAGGTCAATAGAGAGTTCTGCCAACACGTTCGATCTGAAACAGCACGGCCACTCTGTGTTTCAACATACTATGTCATCACATCAGGTCAAGGTTGGGTGCATTATTGACTTGGTTTGATTTGACTGGACAGTCATTCGAAATGTAGAACAAAACTGCTGTGGTTGTGCTTAAGGATGGATGTATTGACCAGTGATTCCTAGTGATCGATTTATCTCATTTACTGTTCAAAGACAATGGCTATTTCACTGATGTGTGTGAACGATTTAATGAGAGACGAGTCCACGGTATTTACAAATTAATAAATCCGAAAGGAATTCTGGACAGTAAAGTCCATAATGAAATGTAAGTGACGCTCAGCTTATAGTAACACCATTCGTTAATCCGCGCACCAGGCCTCAACATACACGTTCAAACTCGTCCAATATATTTACAAGACGATTTCAGGTTATCGCGGTTCGGATTCAAGATTTTGAATTTAGAAATACCTTACATTCATAGTGAGTTTTTCTTTAGTTATCAGCACAATATTTCAAGCTGCTGCTCAATCCTGTAAGTCATCCACGTGAATAGCTGATTGTTGAGCATATTATCAGTTGAAAACACTTGGAGGTCGGCTGACAAGTCAATTGTACCTCCTCATCTAACGCTTACGTAACAAAATAGTGTCTACCATTCTTTACCGTTTATGATCAATCTGGTTAACTTTAATAGATGAAAATACTTTTGTGTTAAAACGGAAGGATTAAAAATAAGAAATATTAGACTGCCAAAATCAGAGCATTGTGAAAACATGGACAATGTGTACTGTTTGTCTATGAAAGACCGGACGGGTGCAACTAAACCCGAGTTGCAGTTTTCTGATGATTATCGAGCAGGTCATCAACTGTTTTGTTCATATGTTCCTCTTGATTCAACGCTTGCACTTCATGAATCTCAACTGGAGCCGGCTGTTTGCAACATCGCTTTTTGATGGTGACACCGAGGAGAATGAAGTACAAAGGGATCGGAGTGAACAATGAGACAGTGATCGGCATCACGGCCCCAAGGTCACCGGCTGGTTGTGGCATTGAATAGAGTAACACTAATACGGCAGCACCGATGTTTTGGATTCCTGTCTCCAACGCAATTGTAATTACTGCCGGACGTGGTTGTCGCAGAATAAATGCAGTCATTGCAGCCAAAACGAATCCGAACCAAGGCAAAAGAGCTCCGGTTGGTATAACGATCGGATACGAACCGATCAGCTTGAATATCGACAGGTTGGCGTAGATACCGAATGTGAGAAAGAAGAGTATGAAGAACAGAAACAGTGGTCGTGTCAGCTTGGTGAACCATTTTGCTGCTTTGGGTTTCCAGAATCGCAGACCAAGTCCGAGAATAGCAGGAATTGTGATTTGTAGCAGCTGAATGCAAATGTTTCCGTAGGGGATTTGCACTTGATTCACATCGATAAAAAATCGACCAAGAGCAAACAGCAGTAGCGGCATCATGACTGAATGAAAGAAATGAAATATGGTAAGATCACAGACAGGCCTATGAGAAACATCGGGTTGTCATGGCAACAGGATACAGAAGATTACCGAAAGCCCATAAAATGACCTAAGCTTTGCTCGTAGCTTCATTCAGCGGTACCCACAGCTCTGGATTCAATTTATAACTTGCGACATCACTACCAAATAACATCATACTTTAAATTAATGGTCGAGGTGTAATCATGTTGCATCCCGTAGGCACTTGGTAAAGTAGTTCGTGCGCTATCACGAGTAAAATAAGCGTGAGCACTATTTGGTCACATGCAAGCGTGACAAGCGAACGGAAGGGCATGAATCAACCTAGACAGAAATTCCCCTGAGTGGGCGGTCACATGATTAACCAAGTGGACCAGTCGGAATCGACTGGGGCACGGAGGTGGCAGAGAGAGTAGTTGGTCTGTGTTCGAGCCGTCTGTACACACTCATGAGGTCGCGTAAGCACGTTCCCACACACACACACACACACACACACACACACACACACACACCGACCCAGATGGTCAACGCATGAGTGCATATGAGCATAGTTAACATACCGGTAATCCCCCTAATGGATTGTGCAATCACCGTAATTTTTCCAACAAAGAGTGGATAACAGAAGGCTGCATCCGTGAGTGACACAGATTTGTAAATTTTTAAGGTAATGACCAAAAATTAACAAATTTTCCACAGAATCTGGAGCACGTCATGCTGTGCTTTTAGATTTATCCTGCCATTTGTGGACTCTGACCTGACGCTCTATAACCATGTTTTCAAAACGATAAACATTGCTTGCCACTCCTCACTTTTGTAGCATCGTTACTGGGCCATTCCTGTTCGTTCCTTGTCAACGTGTCTTATCGGACTGTACTATCCGCATTTGAATGCCTTGCTGAACGTAACTTGTGTTGTTGACATCTGGGTGCATAGCTTCAAGACTGGGGCATTTCCACTCCTACTTTCTTTATTGCAGGTAATTCGCTTGAGA
>LUCH01004003.1:49928-61881 GCA_013368495.1 Paragonimus heterotremus | reverse complement strand
ACTGCTAGCGGCAGCCATGGAGTCACCCGAAGTGTATAACCAGTATCGGGTAGACAATGCGGGTTCTTAGTTCCATACGTTGACTACTGTCCTGTATCCTAGTCTCTGAAATACAGCAGACATCGACATGCAATGAGTCTAACGTTCATGTAAGAGCGGCCTGTTGACCTATCTGTTTTAGCGTGCGAATATTGAAAGCACCTTTATTGATTCGCATTGTGGGTCTTAGCAAGGGATGGGAGAGATTTGAACCTGAATGACAAGAGACGGAACTTGCCGGCTTAGTGTTACCATGGTTGGCTACTTCTGTTGTTGAACCTGTAAAGCGATTATCAGAAATGGAAGTCGGGAGAGACCTGAGAACTAAATTTGATAGGACAGCGGGGGAGTGGTCAGTAGTAGCATGTTTTCGCCTGTTCACCATGCTGTGTGTATCAGATTGGGCGACGCGGTTTACACCGCGAGACGGCCGATGCAGTCTTTAATTAACAGTATTGTGACTTATTGATTTTTCGGTTGTTACGTTCACTGGACCCATCCATCTCTAAATGAAATGGTGTCGTCCGTATACACCTAGTTCCCAGTTGTTGCATGCATGTTCGAAATCCCTTGGTTTAAGATCGAAGTCCATGATCTATCAAGATAACCTTACGTATCTCATGGTTTACCAAGATGTGCTTCATCATCATGTTTCTCGCTTAAGACGTCTTCATATCTGGAAAGACACTCGCTTCCACCCAGCGAGCAGATTAGTTTCTCATGACCAGAACGTAGTGTTGCGGTAGGCGTTCGTTGGAAATGAGCCCATATGACACCAACCAGAATCCACCGATTTCGTGGACAGAAATTGACCATAGGGACTGTTGGGCCCCCTCGCTGTTACCTTTCAGTAACTGACACTATTGACAAGCAAGTACGTAGGCCGTCGTGTAGTCTTTTTAGGCCACTGTGCTCTTTGTTGTAGTAGATCGTGAGTTTTTGTGCATCCGGTATGTGTCATTTCATGGCAGTTTGCTGCCACTTTCCTCTTTACTTGTCTCGGAACGTCCACCACGCGAGGGCTGCCAACGTCACGCTATCTCTTCACAACGCCCACACCACTGAGACCGACTGTTCTCCTTTTAGAAGCAATTATTTCCAGTTCCTCAGCTCTAGTATTGGGTGGGATCCCCCCATCTCTTGCCG
Organism: Paragonimus heterotremus; assembly: GCA_013368495.1. Lineage (NCBI taxonomy): Eukaryota > Metazoa > Platyhelminthes > Trematoda > Plagiorchiida > Troglotrematidae > Paragonimus > Paragonimus heterotremus. The sequence goes on along the minus strand of LUCH01004003.1, from coordinate 60,696 downwards.
GGATATCAGTCACCTTCTTTAAGACCTTGTTCTGACGCTGCAGGCGCACTAGTGTTTGTAGGTGCTGGTCCATTGCTAAGCCGTTAACTCCAGTAGCCACTTCGGGAGGTTCGTTGTCCACCTGCGGTCGAAAAGAAAGTCGGCGTCAATTGTTATAATCATACATGATCAATCGTAAAATCGTATTCTTTTTGACACGCTACCCTTGGGGATAAATCGTCCCTCGGGTCCCTCGCAGTCCTGATCTACTTTAGGGGTTTTTAATCCGTCTCCACGTGAGACTGTTGACTCGACGTGAACGGCTTCCATTTGTCCAGCGCCAAGACGATCGTCAGATACAACTCGTTGGTTGAATACTTCTGACCCGCCTGGGTCAGCACTTTTGTTTAGCATGTTCGATTGCTCCTTTCTTCTGCCGGAGTACCGCCGTAATGCTGCGGTCACTGGCTTCCGCTACTATGATGAACTTACCTCTTGTATTGGGGAGTTTCAGCCTAAGTTCATGCCTATTCATTTCTTATTGCAATCGCGTGAACGCCTCTATTCAAATTTTTTGTCCTTTCGGAGGAGTTCGTACAATGATGATGTCATGGAGTGGGAATTTTTCACGAACCGACTATAGTACCTTGCTGGACCCAGAAGTTGTCTCAACGTGCTTTCAGAATTCGGAGCCACGGCCTCTCTAATAGTCAATATTCTTGGCAGGGGCTTAATTTCTCACTAACCCACCTTATGTCCTAACATCACCACCGATTACCACCGGAGTTGTGACTTATCGACAATAATCCGGAGTCCCGAATTTTTAACTCGTCTTGAGACAGCATTTATGTGGAGTGTGTGTTTCGATCCTTTGTCACTGTATATCAAAATAACATCTCCATATAACGCCACATTATCCAGTCTTTTTACCAGCTGAACCATTATGCATAGAAATGTGAACGGTGCGCTGGATAGGTCAAACGGCATGCGCTTGAATTGATATCGTTTTTTGCCCACCGTGAATTCTGTTTTCTCACGATCCGTAGGTTTGATTAGTACCTGCCATTATCCGGAGCGTGAGTCCAACATCGTGGACAACTTCGCCTGTTACAACTTATCAAAAATATCAGCGACGGACGGTATTGGCATTATTGTGTTCTACGTTACCTCATTCAGCCATCTGAAATCTACACAAAAGCGTTACTTCCTGTTGGACTTCTTTACCAGGAGAACAAACGAGTTGTACGGACTATTGGCTCCTTCGATAACGTCTTCATTGAGTATGTTCTTTATTTGCCTTTTCAATTATTCCTCAAGATGAACCGGTATCCTGGGGGGTCCGTGAAGTCGAAATGTCCCGGTTGTTGGTATTTCATGTACAGTCACGTTACAGAATCCGTACGGACCATCATCATTTGTGAATAATTCAGCGTATTTCTCGATCGTGGATTGTAGCAAAGGAGCTGTGCAAATGGGGGTTATAGCCGTGCCTACTTGGCGATGTCAAGAGGACCACAGCCTCTTGAGCTTCAGGTCAGTCACAGCATCTATGGCCTCCAGATAATCGACTCCAGAGATCGTCTTCCTGCATTGAAACGGTGCTTCACAATATGGCTACCAATACACATCTTTATTCTATCACGTCACCAGTTAGCAGGTTGTGACCTCTAACTATCCTGATCGTCATGGTTGTCGGTTCTACGTTTTGCTTCTCTTCACGGGCAATCAACAAAGTAGCCGCCTCCGTACTGACAACACTGTTCTATCTCCCCATCAACTTCAACCCTTTTGTGTACCGTCTTCCTCACAATAGCTCCCATTGCTGGTTGATCCGCTCAACAAAAAGGACAATCATGGAACACTGCTTTCCGGCCTCCTAAACCACCAAGTAAAACAGTCCTTTAAGCTGAAACAACCTCTTTGTCTACCGTCCCCCCTTTGATGCTGTTCTCAGCGCAGCCACATCCGCTTCCAGCTGTTTCATTGCTTTCTGAGCTTCATCTAGTGTTTTCTTGTCCGTTTGTTGTTTGGATCCACCGTGGTCACGGACATATTTCCTAACTCGCGCGTCACTTTCACAAGCTCACTGACGTCCACCCACCAGGTGACATGGGCAGTGTGGTCTTGGTCGTGAACCATCATCAAGAGATTTCCAATGAAGTGCTCCGTCAACAACTACCGTCGTGATTACTGACACATTTCTAGTGGTGTTCTATCCAATAATCCCTGCAGAGTGGCGACGAATACGAAGGGATCCGTTCCTTGTCCAGGCCTGACCTCGGAACGCCGCGTGACCTCTTGGCGATCGGCCGGATTGTCAAACGCAGTCACCAGCATCTCTCTCGCAGCGACCCACTCCATCTTCGCTCTGCGTCCAACACAGCCTTCGCCCTGCTCTTCACTAGTGTCGGCAAGGCAGCCAGCCTCCACGGCCGGTCTTTACTCCGACCACCTCTGCCACGTCCTCAGAGTCCCCCACGAACGTTTGAACGTATCCATTTTCGAACGGCTTCGGCCAGAGTATCTTCATCCGCGCGTCTGTCACGACACTGATTATTGTGTCCGCCAAAAATGCTTGACCTGGAGGGTTGTTTACTGCACGAAGTCCCCTACGAGCTATGTGAAAACATGACGTCGAATGCGTACATCTGTTTGCATGGCTGATTTGTATCCGCACCCATTGGGCAGCAGTGCATGTCGTTCGCCCTAATGACATCCTCTGTAGTGCATACACAGTTCCACTGGCCGCTTTTGCTATTGGCGTTGGGACCTCTTCTTCAGTTCCTGAGTGTAAGTATCATATTACTCAAACGAAGATGCATGTTATGTGCTTCGTTATTGAGCATTTGAGTTTAGACATAGTTGTTTCTGGTAGTTAGGTCCCCCGTCCTTCCAGTCTGGTATTTTCTGTTTAGGTCTTGTTTCCCCGGTGGCCGCATGATAATTAGGCTTTCGTATAAACGACTTATGTGTTTTTACCTCTGAATATGTTGTTGACCATGGAATGCATTTACGCCGGCATGCAGACCTTTTTTGAAACCATTATTCTGTTGCCTTTTAATGAAACCGTTAAAACAACTACCTATTATCTCTCTCTCACTGGTCCGGTGTTGCGTTTCTATCGACAGCCAAAGGCATCATCAATAGTTCTAGCCTGTAAACACAGATGGACGAAGTGCCTTCCGCTTGCCCTGCTTTGTATTAGGTCGGTCCCATAGGAGGATCTTGGAATCACCCCAGCAGAACGTGTTTACTGATCATTACTGCAGCTACCCGCCGAATTTTTCAGTCACCCCACCCGGTCGACCCAACTAAGTATGTTTATGACCCTCAAGAACACTGAGCGGCTGTGACTGTTCTTCACGGAGACCTGAGTCGCCCACTCATATTCTTCGTGTTTTACATACACTCATGCATGCGTCTGTTCTTTGCGATTTATTAAAACGATCATTGTGACCTCTTTTGGGCCGTTTTGAGCGGTATCAAGCCAAAATATTTTAATGTTGGTCGGATTGGAAAGCGCAACATCGTTAGTTTGGCCCGTCTACAAATTGCCTATATGCGCAACGTTTTTTTCAGTCATCTGAGAACCCACACACCAAGTTACGACATATTGCTCCCCAGTTGCTCCTCAAATAACTTCGGCGATCCCATCGAGTACATTAACTACTTTCACCAATCTTCCCCCGCTACGTTCAACCTCCCCCACTGATAAACAGTAATTGCCTCGCCTGTTTTTACTACCACTTTTCCACCGTTGCTTGCTTTACTCTCCATTCGAACATCAACTATTGTCTCAGGTGCTCCGGGGTGAGAATATTGCGGCGGATACATCATTTCTTTCTTCATTTGCGTCATCCTTTGTATTTACTGCTTCAAACTGCGCTGTGTGTGTTTCTTTTACTTGAGAAAAAATAGCCGTCAAACACTTTTGAATACATCCCGTTACATATACGTGTTGGTTCTTTTTGCAGAACTGTTGATTGGTCCTCTGCTAAAGCACTGTTGAATTGTATTTCAGCCCCATTGCCCCTCAAAATCAGCTACGTTCGAAACCCCAACTACGGTGAACGTTTCATGAACATTATTTGTTTTCGGTGAGTCCTGTCCATGATTTCGCTTGCTATTTCATATCAAGACTCATTGTAACTTATGTTTCTACTACATCTACATCCTTTTGTCTGTATGAATCGCTGTGTCCGTTCGATCTCTTGTGTCTCGTTCATTGACTTGAATTACCGGTCTGCTGGATGACAACTTAAATCCATTTCGTTTGCAGGTGACACCTTGGTACTGTTTGAAAACTCTCGATCGCCAACAATGTCAGGCTCACACTTGGTGAAATATCTACTCACATGGGTATGATCATTTTTTCCAAAGTCGTTGCAAAATTTAGCTTCGCACATTTGTGGCTGCTGCAGGAGTGGAGACCGTAGAGAACATATCTGATGGACTGGTTATCGCTAAAGTTCTTTACGCGATGTAAGTCTATTTTTATTCTGATAATGGTTGTTCTTTTCCGATGCGAGCAAAATTGGCTTTCTTTTCAATGTGTTTACTTGCACCATTGATATTTTGTATATGTAACAGCAACCGGATGGCACAGTTTTCGGTTACGCTTCGCTTCATGTGTGGAAGCTAAATACAACTTAATCGTACTTAAGGCTAACAAGATGATGATGCTGTATAATTGCACAGATGGGTCATAGGTGAAGCATACATTAGCAGTGGCCAATAGTATGTTCATCCTACTGACAATCATAAAATGAGAGTACATTATCATCACCATCATCCAGCCGGGAAGACGGACTTGTTATACGATGACCTACCTCAGTGAACTACTTGGCTTCTCATCTGTTCACCCAGCGCCGTACAGCAGTCCTGTGCATTTTCGGGATGAACTGCATCGTGTGGCAGGGGGATAGCGAGGTATCTTACTCATACAAATCCGTGGTACTTCACTGACAATAAATGAACTGGTTTAATAATCATTACCAAATACCTACTTCATAGCCTCTTCATTGCTCACTCGTTTGTGCCACCCGGAGCGAACGATCGGATGCAGACATCGATGACCAAATACCTGGAGATGGTTCACGTCTTCTACCCTGAGCGGCCAAATTTCGTTGCCATAAAGCGATACAGCCCTCACAGTCGACCTGTATACCCCACTCGTAAGCCTCAAAGAGTTCTCTCAGTCTCCAGAGATGTACTAGATTAGATAACAGTACTCTGGACATAGATATATGTGTTCTTGTTTCATTCCGTACACATCCACCACTGCAGGTGCAACTTTCCAAGTACATCAACCTATCAGCAGCCTTCACGATTTCATTGTGCAACATTGAATCTACGTAATCACAACAATTTTACAGAAACACATTGCACTTTGCGGTGCGTCTAGAACTATGTAGCAGAGCACGAAGTAACGTCTAGGATTATTTATGCCGTTTGAAAATTGTCAAACTACAATACCCTGTAGTTAGGACAAACACGATCAGTCCGTCTTCCATCAAGTAAGATGTCTATACCGGCATCTCGTGAGTGCTTCCGACAGTCCTCCACTATTCCTTCTATGACAGAATTAAACAAAAGAGGTGAAAGTGGACAGCTTTGTTGGATGCCACTCATAGTGCTGAAACTACCAAATTGTTCACCGTGGAACCTGCCTTGAACTGATGTATGGGGATAAGACGCAGACAGTATGTTTACATAATTGACCAGTACACCCCTGCGCTCAAACAAATTTAAAAGTGTAGATCTATTGAACGCACCTTTACAGTCGAGATATATGGCCATTTTTGGCCGACGGTACATATGTCGCTGCTCCAGAATCCGAAGAATAGTGAAAGTTTATCGCTACGTCTTTGTTCAGGGCGCAAAGTTGCCTGTTCTACCATGATGTTTGCCTCTCAAGCTGCAATGAATCGATGAAGTGTGATGGATTTCAGAACCCCAGTAATGGCTCACGTTTTTGAAAAGTGACGACACGAAGTGATCTGGATCAGCAACTGTTACGTTTGAGAGCCGAAATGCAATTACGGACCTCAATCTCAGTGAGTGGTACTAAATCTACCGCCCAGGGTGTTACATTACAAGTTTGTGGCAGCAATACGGTAAAGGCAGGAGGCCAGCCAAATTGATCTTCAATGTGTTGTCCAGCGTTTCAACCTCCTTAACTTTCTCTGGATGAATGTGCCATTTGTCTCTCCGATTGCTTCACTGATGGACGGTCACCTTGGACCAGCAGGGTAGATAAGTTTGAAGAATGCCGATGGTCCCTGAAGCAAAAGCGATTTCCATTTCCCTGACTGTTCTCATTAGCTCATATTTCTCCTCAACGTGTTGTGCGAACTGCCAGAAGGTATGTTACTTTTGACTTTTAACACTCCCAGGGATTTCCCCGAGGTCCGCTGTTTTGTTTAGCTCACGAACCACCGTGCTGCATGATACAGCACATGTTTCATGAATGGCGTGTGAGGTTTGAGTCCAACAGCTGTTAGCACCTTCGGAGTGGGAACTGCTAAGTCTGTTTTGTAGGCTAGCTTGGTACTTCTGCTCTACCGATGGTATAGCCAGTTTCTCAGCCATTGCTGTCGGTAGAGCCGCTGCGCAGCAAAAGAGAGAAAATGAAGGCAACGTACCAACGCATAGTCTGAATCCAAATATGCTCTACAATACGAACGAAAATCCAAAGTGGATCCAGGTCACCCACAACTAATTGCTATTTAGTCTATCTGAGACCAGGCCTAGTTCGGAGACGGAAGCGACACGATGCCCAAAATTATTACTGACTAAAGATAGCTTATGCTCAGCGCACACCTATAACAGTCACTCGCCATTATCCGGGCGATGTGATGCTACTCCAAACTTGCCACCTAAACCAGACTCGGTCCCACAAAGGTGACTGACCTGGGTGTTCATATCGTCGGTCAGAATAACAATATCAGATCCCTGTGTTAGCCGAAAGAGAGTGGCCATATCCGATTAAAGGACATCTTTGATACTGACGTTACTGTATTCAGTTGTAGCATGCACAGACAGAATTAAAGAATTTCCGATAATTTGACGTCTGGAGCTGGCTTTATTAGAACGTACCAGGCGGGCGGCACAAAGTCTACCGTTACCAGGAATCCAATTTACCAGTGCGGCAGAGGCCGTTGTGCTGGGGTTCATACTTACCCCAGGTTGACCGGAAGCGTCGTTCGTGAAGTCACTGAAAGAGTATAACCAGTATGGGGTAGACAGCGGGTGTCATTAGTTCCATACGTCAACTACTGTCCTGAATTATTGTCTCTGAACCACCGCAAACATCGAGATGTAACATTTATGCGAAAGCGGCTGGCTTACCCATTTGTTTCCGAGTAAGGACGTTGAAAGCACCTGTATTAATTCGCAACCTAGGTCTAAGCATGGGACGAGGGAGGCCTGGGGTTGATTGTTAAGAGATGGGACTTATAGACACAGTGCTATTATGGTTAGATATGTCTGTTGTGTGACCTACAGAGTAATCACCAGAAATGGGGGTCTGGAGGGCCCTGAGAGCTAAATTTGATAGGCCAGTGGGGGAGGGGTCAGTAGTAGCATGTTTTCGGATATTCGCCGTGCTGTATGCAGAAGATCGGGCTTCCCAGTTTATATGACGTGATGGCCGATGCAGTGTGGTATTATTGATGTGAATATTCATGGTATTTCGTGAGTTAAATTACTACTTGGATGCATAGACGGGAGAATGATTAGGGTTTTCAACGAATGCCTTTGACTCACAAACCTTAACCACGAGGTGGCGTGTGAATGACAGTTTATTAGACCTGGCACTCTTGTCAAAAAGGAATACCAACCCTGTAGACCAGAGTACTGTGGTTTGTCAGTCTTCTACTTGTTTTCCTCCCTGATTTGAGTGACTGTCGGTGTGACCGTCGCACCGTTCACTTCAACCGAATAGATCATAGAGTTGCGGAAGCCATTACACCGCGTTAAGTTCAGTTCACCTTGTTACGTACTGAAGGCACGTGCTTGCGAAATTTTGATGAACTCGATACAGCGAAGTGGTGAACGGTTTTGTGCACACTGCGCCTCTCGAACACGTTCCGTTGATTCTCACCAGGCACGTACTGGGGACTAGGAGTTTGTTAACCAAAGTTCCGAGGACGGTCTGCGAAGTGGGATTGTGGAGTTTCTTACCATAAGTTGATGTTCATTTCCCTTTCATGGTAATTTCACAGTCTGTGGTTTTCCATCCTCGCACAATCTGTTCAGTATTACCTAATGAACGGCAGATACATTTAGTCACACGTATGCTGTTACTGTTACTCAAAGTGTAAGTTATCATTAGGGCACATTAAGGTTGAACGCGGTGTCCTGGTACCTGTTTTCATTCTAAACCACACTGCCCGGTTTCGGATTCCCCTTTCTCCAGTCTTCAGCTTGCTGATCAGTTTTGGAAATGTTTTGTTCTACAGGCTCTAAGTATGTTTAAAGATTTTGCTTGTTTACTTGCATCGAAAAAACTTCTGTGTCAGAAGGAAAACGTTGTGTTTAACGTGACTGCTTGTTGCTAATGCTTTTGTTCCGAATGGTGAATTCGCAAGCGGTCTTCAGATTTGCATCTGTTGGATCGCATTCTTCGGTCATGTCTTATACCCATTGTATATACCATTAAGTCGCAAACTTATTCATTTTTCAGAGCCAGTTTTAGAGTGTCGTGCACGCAAATCCACCAGTCTCTTCCTGGCAACAGTAACTTTAACTATCATAGTCATCATAACACGAACACACCAGCAATTGTTGATGAATCATTCTGATCCGTCTTGGTTGCCAGGTCGCTACACTGTTAATTCGTATCAGCTAAAGGTTCAGTTTATACGAAAAAAACCAAAATACCCTACTATTCATCAGTAAACACTATTAGATGTTCAGACCACTTCTTGCCACCTATCATGGTGCGGTTGGATTTTATCTCCGGGCTGGTGAAGGTCGGATTTTGAAACATCGGCATTCTTACAGACAGCCAACAGTCGTGGTCTTCTTGGACCTGCTTTCGATTCGGTTGCTCGTAACGTTCTCTGGAGCTGTCTTCTCTGCAAGGGAGTATTAGAGAAATACGTGAATCTATTGAGGTCACTGTATGCCCACTCTGCAAGCAGGGTGAGAGTTTATGGACAACTGTTTCAGGCGTTCATCTCTGCTAGTGGTGTTCGTCAAGAGTGTCCGATTTCCCCCTTCTTGTTCACTTTTGTCATGGAGGACATTCTGGAGGGTGCGCTTACTTAGCTCCTCTGCCGAAGACATGCAGACCATGCTGAACAAACTGAGTGACCAGGCCGGCTTGTATAGAATGCACTTCGCACCTTCAAAGTGCAGAGTGCTGTTTCAAGACTGGGGAATTTCCACCGCTACTTTCTTTATTGCAAGTAACCCGCTTGGGACTGTAAACAGTTTCACATACTTGGGTAGCGCTGTCTTGTCAGGCTGTAATATTGTTCGTGAGATGTCATGAAGAATAGCAAAGGCACGCGTTGCGTTTGCCAAATTGCGTCATCTCTGGCATCGGAAAGACGTTAAGTTGTCCCTGGACGGAAGAGTATATGATGCTTGTGTACGTTTTGTTTTGCTTTATGGTTCGGAAAGGTGGCCTGTTCTCATGGAAGATATCAACAAGCTTGTAGTAGTTAACCATCGTTGTCTCCGCCAATTGGCCCACATTAAGTGGATTGATCGTGTGAGCAATACGGCAGTTCGCCGACGCGTATTCCGGAACTCTGGGGATGCGCGATCAATTAGTCAACTACTCACGATGCACAGCTTGCGATGGTTGGGTCACGTACTCCTCATGGCAGCTGATCGTTTAGCGTACCGGGCATTATATACTGAGGTCACCTACAGCTGGGCGAAACCGCGTGGTGGTCGAACACTAACGTGGTCACGAGTTATGAAGACCCTGACTGCTCCACTGAGCAGAGTGTCGCTTGCCTGGCCTGGGGTCCTCGTGATCACTGGAATCGCTGGTTAGAGATGCCATCCGAGATGGCGGTGTGTCGCAGTCAATGGCGTACCTGCATCCATATATCATTTCTAGTTCTTTCGCTCAGTCTTTCATCAATTTTCAAACTTCTCAGTAGCGTTTTCTTCCAAGATATTCCACGTCACTGTTGAGGTGAACGGCGATCCGAGCCGCAGTACCTTTTCGTCAGGCTCATAACTGCTATAATGATGATGTTGGGCAGTAAGAAAACTGCCATCATGGTCTAACTGAATCTGTACTCGACCATCGCTGATTGGTTGTTCTGTTGCTGCTCGAATGATCCCATCACCACCATCCTCGACAGCAATACATCAGTGGTTCACACTGATGTTTAACTACCAAACAACTGCGAAGGAATACAACCTATATGAGAAGAGAGTAAAAAAGAAGAGAAGGGGAATAGACCTAACTACTAAAAATGGCTACATCTGTATTCAAACATACAACATCAAGGCGCCTACACTTTGCAAACAAACAGCTGAGCTGTAAGTGAAAGTAAGGCGTCATCAGCAAGACAGCTTCCTTACAGCTTTCACTGCCCCGCGTCATTAATTGTACTCGCTTTACAGGCTACTCAGCCAAACAACGACAAAATTCACGCCACTGAGCTTGGTTAGCCGCCATTCTACCTAGCGTCTCAAGCCACTGACTCTGCGAGTCGCAAGGCCCCAGCCTGAGAGACGAACCCGTTCTACAGTGACTAACCCCATCGTGAACGATTTCATTTGTTTACGCCAGGTCATCGTCTGTTCACCTCGCACCTTA